>QLOY01000271.1:0-52968 GCA_003313965.1 Megacollybia marginata | reverse complement strand
AATCCAAAAATTTGAAAAATATCAGAATAAAACCCAGGAATGATAAATGGGATGCAAGCTAAGAATAGCTCAAATCCTGGATGCTGTCACATTCCCAGGATGATGTAATACATGACCGTGGGAACTTTTTACAACAAAATATGGACAGATACTTTGAACACCAATGCAATGGTACTGTTTGTATATGGTGTTATTGCCCAATTGGTGTTTCAACTACTAAAATAGGACCATGGGAACTTTTTACAACCAGATATGGAAAGATGCAGAATTTTGATGCCATTTCAACTGTGTGATTCATTTTGCTATATATAGCTTTGTTCACTGATATTTGCACATGACCTTATTTTGGCAGGCAAATCATCTTTTTGCTTATCTTTGTTCACCTTGTGATGTAGATGATTCAGAATATGTAATTTGTTTGCTGAGATAAGCTGAAATGAGCTGGGAAATGAGTAAATAAACATGCCCATATCCAGAAGGTCAGTTGTACAAGAAAGTGAAAATTTGTGAACCTAGGTTTTTTTAGGCTGCGATTTCAACTGTACAGTTGGTGAGAGATGGAAATGCCTTTTTTAGCAAGATATAGACAGGTGACTGTGCTAACTTTAAAATCTGCTGAAATTTTATGGACCTGGGTTTTTGAGTGCTGCAATTTCAACCATGGCATTTATCATGAAATTACCTAAAAGAGACACTTGCATAGACTGGCCCTAAACACCTATACAGACCAGTATTCAATCCTTACATAGACTTGCATTCAATTTGCATCGACTTGCATATAGTGGTATTCAACATATATATACTCGCATTCAACTTATAATGACTTGTATAGAGTAGTATTCAATCCCTGTAGACCAGTATTCAGCCTTATATTCAATCCCTATAGACCAGTATTGACTTGTATAGACTTGCAGTATCCAACCTTATATAGACCAGTATTGACTTGGATAGACTTGCATTCAATTGGTATTCAGTGCCCATAGACCAGCTCTAAACACCTATACACTTGTATTCAACAATAGTCAAACCCTAAACTTGTATAGACTGGTCAATATGAATTTGAATACAATCTGACTGGGTGTTCTAACTTCATAGACCTCTGGCAGACCATCCAAGCCTTTGATGGCTTCAATATTCAAGATTTGAGGTCTACCATATTAATAGATTTACTGAAAATATTTATCAGCAGATCCATCAAGAAATGAAAAAGTGTGAAAATGGGTGCCCAGGTCAATAGCATTCACTTCTGCAATCTGAATGGGTATTCTGGGTTGATAGACTTCTGGCAGCTTTTGATGGCTTCACTATTCTGGAATTAGGATCCACTATATTGGTAGATTTAACGCAAATATTTATGAGTGGATCTATCAAGAAATGAAAAAGTGTGATCAACCTGCCTGGTAGATCTGATACCTGAGTATTTGACCTGGGCATCCACTTTCACACTTTTTCATTTCTTGATGGATCTGGTGATAAATATTCTCAGTGAATCTACCAATATGGCAGACCTCAAATCTTGAATATTGAAGCTATCAAAGGCTGCCAGAGGTCTATCAAGTCAGAATACCCATCCAGATATGCAGAAGTGAATGCTATTTGGGCACCCATTTTCACACTTTTTCATTTCTTGATGGATCTGCTGATAAATATTTTCAGTGAATCTATTAATATGGTAGACCTCAAATCTTGAATATTGAAGCCATCATCCAGAGGTCTATGAAGTTAGAACACCCAGTCAGATTGCGCATTACTGTATTCAAATTCATATTGACCAGTCTATACAAGTTTAGGGTTTGACTATTGTTGAATACAAGTGTATAGGTGTTTAGAGCTGGTCTATGGGCACTGAATACCAATTGAATGCAAGTCTATCCAAGTCAATACTGGTCTATATAAGGTTGGATACTGCAAGTCTATACAAGTCAATACTGGTCTATAGGGATTGAATATAAGGCTGAATACTGGTCTACAGGGATTGAATACTACTCTATACAAGTCATTATAAGTTGAATGTGAGTATATATATGTTGAATACCACTATATGCAAGTCGATGCAAATTGAATGCAAGTCTATGTAAGGATTGAATACTGGTCTGTATAGGTGTTTAGGGCCAGTCTATGCAAGTGTGTGTGAAAATGGGTCTCTTTTAGGTAATTTCATGATAAATGCCATGGTTGAAATTGCAGCACTCAAAAACCCAGGTCCATAAAATTTCAGCAGATTCCAAAGTTAGCACAGTCACCTGTCTATATCTTGCTAAAAAAGGCATTTCCATCTCTCACCAACTGTACAGTTGAAATCACGGCCTAAAAAAACCTAGGTTCACAAATTTTCACTTTCTTGTACAACTGACCTTCTGGATATGGGCATGTTTATTTGCTCATTTCCCAGCTCATTTCAGCTTATCTCAGCAAACAAATTACATATTCTGAATCATCTACATCATGGCTACTTTTATTTACAAGGTAAACAAAGATAAGCAAAAAGATGATTTGCCTGCCAAAATAAGGTCATGTGCAAATATCAGTGAACAAAGCTATATATAGCAAAATGAATCACACAGTTGAAATGGCATCAAAATTCTGCATCTTTCCATATCTGGTTGTAAAAAGTTCCCATGGTCCTATTTTAGTAGTTGAAACACCAATTGGGCAATAACACCATATATAAACAGTACCATTGCATTGGTGTTTAAATTTAGTATCTGTCCATATTTTGTTGTAAAAAGTTCCCACAGTTATGTATTACATCATCCTGGGAATGTGACAGCATCCAGGATTTGAGCTATTCTTAGCTTGCATCCCATTTATCATTCCTGGGTTTTATTCTGATATTTTTCAAATTTTTGGATTATTTTTGGACTATTTTTATCATTTATTGGTTCCTATAGCTAAAAATAGTGGTGCCATGATGCCATGATGCCGTGGTGCCTGCCAGGCCTGGCAAGCATGCCTTTTGGCTGACTGGATAGCCTGCCAGAGTTATCCAGGTTTTTTTGCAAAACAACTCTGATAACTTATCGGGCTATTTTACAAAAATCTTACTGAAGCGGCTGTCCCTCCTCTGTATAGCTCCGAGTGTATTTCGGATCGTACTTGGCTTTTAAGAAGGTCAATGAGGACGGCGTCTAGCTGTCGGTATCCTGCAGTGGCAGCTTTGAGTTCGAATTTAGTGAAGTACTCGGTTAGGGTGTCTTTTCCTTGTCGAAGGTTTCAAAGTTCGTTGGCGGCATTGACTTTAAGATTTGGATCTTCAAAGGCTTCTTTGAGATCTGTGATGAACTGTTTGAAGTCATTTGCCACGAGGGTGCCATTGTAGGAGTGTGATTCCTTCCAGTTTCGGAGCCAGTCTGATGTGACACATGGCGACCCGTCCTCTGTACCAAGGTATGAGATGACGAACCATATTTTTCATTCATTGTCTTTGAATTCATCCACGTAGGCCATGAGGTAAGTGTCGACTGCTAACAGAAATCCTTCCCAGTTCTTTTTATCACCTGTAAACCTAGGTGGTCCAGCGATTTTGATCTTTGAGCTGGTGGTCGTCGTCACTGTAGGTATGGGTGTAACTTGGTCAGGTGGTTTGTCTTTCGGGATGCCGTCTGGTGATATGACAACGGTGTTCCTCCCGTTTGCTGGTTCCGCTAGTATGGTGCCCATGATCCCCGTGGTTGATTCGCATATTTGTACTATTTCTCCGACTAGGGAGTATTCTGTTCTGTCTCTGTGAATCTCGTACTTGGCTTCTTTGAGGGAGTTCCCAAGAGGGCGGACATAGTAGTCTCCCTCCATTCTTTGCGACACATAATATCCCAACTGTCGTATGATTCGCGAGTCAGGATGGTCGTATTTGTCTGGGTAATAGTATGGTGGTTCTATGGTGTATACCTTTTTCTCTGGTGCTTTCCCTGATGTTGAGGGCATTGGTGCGTCAGTGTCTGTCATGTTTTAAATTGGACTGTGCGTAGTGATGACTTTGTTGGTTGTAAGGTTCGGTGTTGGGGAATGGATATGGAGGATTTGATGGGCTCTTCTTTGATTGTTGGTAATTCTTGGGGTCGAGCTTGAGGAGTTTCGGGTTCAGGGGATTCTGGTGGAGTGACGAAGGTTTCTTCGAATGGCGCTGGGATGTTTTCTGGATCGTCTGCCCAGGTATCGAGGAATTGATATTCTTCGACTGCTTCTTCAAGGAGATCTGTTGTAAGGATGATGTCTTTTGGTTCAAACATTTTCCTGTCTGAGTGATATCGGATTTCTGGAATATATCCTACGTATACGTTACGATAGACATGGTACGATCCGTTGGGTTGTACATGGGTTACAAAGTGATTTGGTCCGTATATGCTGTTGATGTATCTGGTTAAATCAAGCAGGGCTAACACTATTGTTCGCTCTCGTGTTATTCTGAGAGGTGTGGATGTGCTGGGTGTAGACGTGGCAGGCATCGTGTGCTCTGATGGTATTGTATAAGGTTCTGAGGGTTTCTTCAACTGTGACGGGGTCAGCTTGTTTGATTAGTTCTTGGTTGAGGATTTTGTTGAAGAAATCTCTTTTGTCGTCGGTTAGGATGTTTAACGTCCACAATATGTTGGCCAAGTGAAGGTAGTGGGATTCCTTTTCAAGCGCTGCTCTAAGAACACCCCAGATTTTCAAAAAGTCTGTATTCAGTGCACTAAATCGTCGGCAACTGGTTATGAACCAATCTTCCAACTGTGCTTGTTTTGCTATTCTTGTCTGAATCTGGGAGAATGCCAGGGCTTTTCCTCATCTGATTGTTGTTTGCGTCTGTTGCGCCATGTCGGCGTCTTCGTGGTGCTGGGATGACTGAGTGATTCTAACTCCGCTGTGAGGAGTTTGCCTTCTTCTGACACCCCATGCTGTAGACCCTTTGCAAATGCTACGGCCCAAGCCAGCAAACCATTTGCAAATGCTACAGGCCAAAAATAGCAGAGGCTCGGCACTGTTACATGGCATGCAGGCAGCCTGCACGGCATCCCGGCATGTCTATTCTTGGTTATTGTTTGTTTATATCGTCAATAAATCCAATAAAATCACTAAAAATCAACTAAAAATAAAATAAAAATTATTGTGCAGCCCTGTCATGGGAATGACCTTATTAGGCAAGGTCCAAGTGTGAGAGCATTTAAAAATAGATATATCATTAATAAATCCAATAAAATCACTGAAAATAAAATGAAAATTATTGTGCAGCCCTGGGATGGGAATGACCTTATTAGGCAAGGTCCAGGTGTGAGAGCATTTAAAAATAGATATATTGTCAACAAATCCAATAAAATCACTAAAAATTATTGTGCACTATATCTCCCAAAAATAGAAAATAAAGGCTACCTTTGATCCAGTAAGAGTGTGGCCACAGAGCAGTTACACGCCAAATGACAATACCATCACCAATGATGAACTGTAGATGATTCAGGTCTCAAGAATTCAGGAGAGAACTCACATTCACAACTTCAAAAAGATCTCCACATATTTCATATGGAGCTTGAGCATCATGAGCTGCGAAGAAGCGGTCCTTAACGGGTGGTGTATTGTCAGTGATGGTATCTCCTGCCCAGTGAGACAGTGCTAAAATTGTACCAGTATTGGAAATGAACAGTCCAGTGTCCATGAGGAACATGAGGGTAAGAAGGAGCCTTCTAGATTTTGCAGGCCTTTCCTGGTGTTGGCTGACATGTACAATCAAATAAGCATGGTGTTACTACGAGCACAGTACTAACCTCAAGACATGAAGGGAAGCATAAAATAGAGATACAGAAAAGCCTAATGAAATGTGCTCAGCATGTAGTACCAGGTTGAATCAAGCCCACCATAGCACAGTCCAACAGAAAGACCATTAACGATGTAATAGTATGCATGACTTCCTATTTCATTGGCTACTGAGTTCTCATCCTGAGATGCCATGGTAGTATGAGTGGGCAAATGTCTTCCAACTTATCAGTGAAACAGGAACCACTTTAAAGTGCTTAGAAGCGCTTATTAGTGCCTTTAGTGGCATTTAGCGGTGAAAGGGAACCTGACTGTGCGATGACGGAAAAGGCGAGCCAACTACACTACCGAGGAAACGAGACTACCTAAGTGAAGGAGGCAAGGTACTTAAACCCACAACCCACAACCCACAACCCAACACTTAAAGTAGTACTTCCCCTAAGTACCGCCCTGACGCTTCTTCTAAGTAACAGAGATGTTATATCCCCTTGTAAGTACGTGAGTGGTATAACTAAACGAGAACAATTAGAAAGTCGCCAGTTTAGGGCAGACTCCAATTAAATGGGCTTCGGATAGACTCTGGATGAACTGTACGTTCTACTGGAGACTGCCAGATGAGTCCTAAGCGTTGTGGGTGAGACTTCGATTTTAGAAGATCTCAATGATCACTGCACGAAACAATGAAGGAGGGTGTTCGTTAGAACGAGTGGAGACTTCGTTAGGAAGTACTCAGATGCCGGAGTGCTAGACTGCGGGCTTAGGTGCCGGTGTAGTTAAACAGCGGACTTGGATGCGCTTAGGGGGATGACTCTTTAGTGCAGGTGGCAGCAAGTGCGGAGGAACTGTTCTGGCTTGTTAAGCGGTACTAAGTCCGACGGCAATGAGTACGGCCTTGAGGATACGGGGAGAGGATGAGGTACTAAGTCGGTGACTTCGCACGCAAGTTTACTTCGGTGACTACAGGAACTGTTCTGGCCCTTAGGCGGTACTGGGTTCACTTAACTTCAAGTTGACGATGTCCTAAGCTGTAATGCTCGGACACTCCGCAATGCAGATGTTCCCTAAACGGTACTAGTGAGTCTTAGATGCAGCAATTTCTCGTGTGATTAGATGCTATGTAATCTGGTGGTTCAAAATGCAAGGTAGTATATACCTGCGAAATACATGCTGTTCTGTATTCTGCCTTCTTCCCTTATTTCCTCCCCGTTTTTATACTCCCTAATTCCTTCCAGAACCTTCTAAACACCTGACTGGTATGTGTATGTGCCATTCTGATTCCTCATCCTTATACTGCTGCAGGAGTGCCATGCCGTAGGACTTTGTCAAACTGGTCTAGTAATCTCGGCATGACACGTCGATCCTGCCTTTAAGTGATGGCTGCATATTGCCGGTGTCGTATTCGTGTACCTAAGACAACTTAGTTAGTAGGCAGTCTTATTGTGCTCCTCCTGACGAGACACATCTATCAAATGGTCTGCCAGTATTCTCTTTAGAAAGCCCCCGGTAGTAAGTCGTACCATCAGGACTTCCTTGACTCTCTCTCTCTCATGAGGTGTCGTTGCACTGTTGGCATATTGCCCCAATCGATCATTCCTTAAGCAAACCCATCGGCTTAAGACATCCCCGATCTCATTCTAAGAGATATGACTTCGACCCTAGTGGTCTACTGTTTAGTTCAGCAGGCTTTCGATATGACGTATATTGCGGTCAAGGTAACGGTAAGTGACCTAGATACAATTGACCGAGCCTTAGGCCCAAGCCAACTCGTCTTAAGTCTGATTTGACCGCCCGTGGGAGTGATAGACTCCGCGATTGACGCCACATGCCTCTTATGACATGGGGTACCTTCTAACCTATAGGCTAGTCTCTAAGAGGGTCTTCCTCTTGATTAGGAGATGCCTGGAATTCACCTTAGGAGGCGTTTCGAAAGATTTCCAGCCTTTGCCTACTATCGGTCTTATCAGCGGCTACCCAGGTTTCCTGATCAAGTTGAACCTTGGCCTTACTCAATCTGATAGATGCCACTATCAATGGTCTATTCAACTTATCAGTGGCACTGGGCATGTAGCTGTAGAACAGTTACCTCATTTACAATCATTTGGCACCATCTGCACTGCAGCATTTTGTCAGGGACTCAGGTAAGGTAAATTTCAATTGCTCACATCCTCCCGGTCCTTCAGACAGCTTTTTCAAATCATCATTCAATTGATCGGATCCCACAAAGTTCCCATCAAAGCGGAACCTCACCTAATTCTTGACCCCTTCATCCATCACTGGTCCACATTCCGTACTTGTGAGGTGGGTCTAGGTTTGAAATCAGATAGACATCATAAATGGGGTGTCCAAACACTAGCGTAATACACAAGGGCAATGAATCCTGTTCAACTGACAATCAAATGAGTTCCTCATTAGTATCTGAGTAAATGAAACAGAAGTGAACCGACAGAAGCATGTATAATCCTTGTCCTCGATTGCTTTATGCAGACCTTCAGACGTGAAAAGCTAAAAACGCATTAGACAAAATTGACAGGATCGCAGACCAATCTGCAGAAGAATCAAAAGGCTTTAACCTTCCATCCAGAGCTAGTACCAATGCTACGATGTACATACTTGTATGATGAGACAATAGCCTACTATGAACAAGGAGTGGGAAAGACAATGAACATTTACCCTCCTTGAGCCTCTTTCCCCCTGCCAAACAACTCCTGTAACAATTCTCATGTACAGTCCCACTCCCCAGATTCAATCAGTTCCTTCTTCCCTCCAGCGCTCGTTGACTCTGGAACGGGCTTATCTCGACTTGGTAGGTGGTGATAGGGTAGGAGGAGAGATGTTGTTTCACTTCAATGATGAGAAGTAGAACCACCGAGTGAAGACGTGCGGGATCCAATCAACGGATTGATGCCAAGAAGCTGACTGTGACATTGAAGAAGCCTCACAAACCCCATAGCTCCGATGAGACCAGGGACGATCTGTCTAACTCGGGAGAGGCGGAAACAGGCACAACGTACGAAAGAAAGGATAAGATGAGTTCCATTACCATTTCAACACATAAATTACACGCCCAATCCATGGGGCTCCTCGTGGCGTTGTTCCTTCCTCTGGTTTCTCTAAGTAAAGGCCACGGGTCTGGATGCTCCGGATTCACACAGTCAATGAGGGGTTTGCTTAGCAGTGAGAAGTTCTCATTGCAACGGCAGGGTCGACAGGTCCATATTACTATCATACTACTTGAGCTTGATCACTGGCATGATCGGACATGCCCAAGTCCTCGACTCTTGGCACAGCGGTCGAATTGGAAGAACTGTTGAATGATGCCGTTTCATTAAAGGAAAGGAAAGTACTTATGGTATCTGACTCCGGAGTCTTTGCCCATTCCTAGTACAGTAATCTTTATTCTTAATGTAATCTCATACAGATAGCGGTGAATGTTCAATGTTCAATTTTAGCTCACTAGGCTTGTCTCAATGTTCTGACTATGACATATAAATGAGATGAGTCAGTGACTGATGAGTACTGTGAGTCGGCGGCAGTGACTGACTACTGAACGGCACGTGACACACATTCATGAGTTGCAACTTGAATCTCAGAGAAACAATGATCATATGGTTTAGAACTTAACCATGACACGTAGACAACCTGAAACTTGAGCTTGGGAAAATAATCCAATTCAAACTGGCCCCCGCTTTAAACCTGTACAAGTTTCGGCACATCGACTTCTGTGGTGTTCTACTTCTCCCGAGTTAGACAGATTGTCAGCTCCGATAGACATGCTCTACACGTGTATTCCTTCAGGGTGCTTTTCAACAAGCTTCATATTGCATCGAGTTGTGTGGTCAAGATGAAAACCGGGGTAGGGGAAAGTTTGATGGCTGTAAAGGGATTGGTGCAGGACCGAGGAGACACGTGGAATCAGTTGATGATGAGGAACTGGCAAAACACGGGAACAGTGGCTTGATCCTTTGGAGAATCAGCACAGAGTGAGGCGATGAGAGACCCCACCTCACAAACCATGCAGCACCGCACCTCATAAGCCCACCTTGCCCGTCCCATCAGACGTGATGGCACAAGCGACCATCATGTCACTTGTGGCCTTTCTGGACGTAGCTGGCGCAAATGTATAATTACTGAATAAATGTCACCTAGAACTTGCGCAATTTCAGTAGTCCCTCAGTTTCCTACAGCTTATACTGATCTTCTAGAGGTATACTACATATGTATTCACATATTTAATACAGTATCATCAACATTGGAAGCTATGTCGCGGTCTGTGGCCACTGAAACCACCCCCATAAGCTCTGCACCTACCGCTGCCTCCTCCTCATCATCTGTCTCGTCCTCCTCATCCTGCTCTTCATCGTTCATTTCTGGCTGCAAAGGAGTCGCAATTTGTTGCTGAGAAAGCCCTGCCACACTTCTGTAGGAATTCAAAGCAACACCGGGAGTAAGATCCCCTGTGAAGCCCTGCAATAACATGAGCTTAGAAAGACGAGAAAGGTGAACAGAATCAAAGCGAGTGCGGTGGCGTTGGTACTCAGCTACATGAAATGCGAGGATGGGATCCTGGGAGTGGCAATCAGCCTCAGCAGCAAGCAAACACTCATCCTCATCGCGGATTGAAGTGACGAGGCGCTTTATCTCGACATTCAACCGAATGATTTCAGTCCGAGCTTGCACCTCTTTGAAATGTTGATCCAGAGCCACACGGCCTGCAGGAGTAGCCCATGGCTTCACTGATATATCTTCACGGCATGCTCGACACAAGAGGTCGAACTCTGAGATGAACGCATATTCAACAACGTCCTCCCATTTCAGCTGGGGCATAGGTGGTGAATGAGCAGCAGCGGCATCGTTGTACTGCTGAAGCGCTGATCGCACTGCCTTTGAGCGGGTCTGTAGCACTTTTGCAATGTGTTTTCGGAGCTTGTACCCTGGTAATTAATTAGCATAGCAGAAAAACTGCAAAAAAGGCGCTCACCAGTTCGTGACATGTTCATTTTTGTGAGTTCAAACAGCCGGGCCACCACCAAGCCTTCCAACTTATCTAGAGCCTTCTGGTACCGACTTGAAGCCATCATTGCTGATGCCTGGATCCATTCAGCAGCCTCAGGGGTCCAATGCTTCCTAATCCCATGCTTTGCTTCTAGGACCTGCACTTGGTCTAAAATTCGCTCCGACTTCTCGAGAGCATGGCGGCGATTGGTTTCAATGGTTGCAGTCTCGTCCTTGATGCCAGGCACATAGGAAATGAAAATTTTCTGTGCTGCCTGAAGTTGTTTGCTGGGTAATAATGAGACTGTGTATGACAAGGGGAATTCACATACTCTGACTCCTGAAGCGCCACCAGTTTCTTGTAATACTCCATCTTCCACTCCTCTTCTGGCGGCGTTGTCTTCTTGCTGGAGAGGTAGGCATATTCTTCTTCTAACCAACCCTGGAAATCGGTATCAGATGGAAATTGCGTTGGAGAAGTTGTGGATGTTGTAGGATCTCCAAAGCTTGCTTGTAGTTGTTAACTAGGAACATGCCTAAGGAACTGGTTCAGTGGAATTTCAAGTACGATGGGCACTTACTGAGGGCTTCTGGCGTATCGACTTCATCCAAATGTTGAAAATACAGACCTAAGGATTGACAGCGATGGAATGCAGACGCATGCCGGTAAGTCCCTGCTAGTTCATTTGTCTTGGCAAAGCAACACTCACAACCCTCTAAATCTTCAATCCCCTGCCCATCTACATAAGTCCCAAGATTTTGAATCTGACAGATGCGACAGTGAGCATGGCCATGAAATAATCCAACAAGGCATTTCAGCCTCTTCGCACGGGCTGTAGGACCAAGTGGCGAGCGCTCAACAGTTCCACTCAACTTGCACCCACAGTCATACCCAACACTGAGCCCATCCTCAAGAGTGTTGAGCAGATATTCAAGAACCGTTAGCAGATACTTGGCTAGCTCTCCACTCTGTACCATATCCGCTGCAATGGCGACAAATCCATGGCGGCAGAGACAAATGAAAATCCCTGTCTTGTCGAAAACCCCCCACATCCGCGAGGTCATATCGTTGGCCATGTTGTGCCATCGGTCTTCACAAGGATTGACCTCGTACTCATCCGACACCTTTAAGCAACCAGTAAGCAAGTGTGAGCGGGCGTCAAAAGACTTACTGGCTTCCAGAACTTCTCTATATGCTCCTTTGACCACTTATCAACAACAGCTCATGACAAAAAGTAATCCCCCCCTCCCAACCAATTGTCTGCTCACTCAATGCTTGGCCCAGCCACATCACCATCACCCTTTGCCCTTTGTAGAGCCCGCTTGGCAGAGTCGTTGCCGTCAAAAGTAAGTAGGCGTGAAAATCGCATCACAGCCTCTCCTTGAACCCGGTAGGTGCAGGCTGAACACCCTTGCTTCACCCACCAGAGTGGATCATCGCATTTCAGTAAGTTGAGCACTTGGTTGCGAACACGCTGGCGCATGTCAACATAGACATCAAAGGTGATGCTGAATTTTGGTAAAGGTATGTTTTAATCAGCTTGCACTCAATGTCAAATAGGAAATTGACAAATGGCTGCACCGACAGACGGGGACAGCGCAAACAAAGAAGACAAAATACCTCAAGCATTCACAAGGTAATTGCTAGTGATGGGGAGAGTGGTGCCAATGGGATAAGGCTGTGTCGGACAATAGCAGCGGCCAGACAGCTGTCTGATGCAGCATAGGCGATGTTGGTCTTTATAGACCCTGTAATAGTTAGAGAAATGAAATGATAGGCATCTGAAACATACCGAAGATATCCACTACCCAGAGCTCCACCAACTTCACCTCTTCATCTGCAACCTCTTCTACAGACACATCATTCCAGCCTCCATCACCACGCAGCACGCGATACTTCATGTAGGCAGTAGTCATATCAGGCAATAGCTTCCTAAATGCTTCATTTTGACGCTGAGTACGATCCCGACATGTTCTGTTATCGTGTTTATGTCGACTGAAGCAGTAATCAGAATAGAGGCTTTGAAGACCCAACAACGTACCCTGTATAACTTCCATGCATAACCCGCAAGTTATCCATTACAGCTTCAAATTCCCCACCTATATGGCTAGTAGGGGCCATGGTTTGTCCTGTCAAGACATCGTCCATCAATGAATCAATGGGTATGCCATCATTGTTGTCATCATCAGTATCATGGTATTCAGGCTGGATATTGGCATAGTACTGTATGGTTTGGTTGCACCTAGTCTCCAAATCAGCCATTTGCCTCTGTTGCACTGCTGTTAGGTCTAATTTTCTGCATCAGTGACCGGAATTTGAGAACCACTTTTTGAAACCACTAACTCTGTGCAATGCACTGTTGCCTCGTACGCATTTCGATCTTGCGTTTTGTAATTTGACCAGAGCTCAGAACTTGATGAACTCCTTGGTCTGACGTAGTGGTGATTCGTTGTTTGACTTTGAGACGGACATTTTTGGACGACATGCAGATCACCTGACCAAGACGCGTCTTGTTGACATGCCCATATGCAAGTGGAATCAATGAGGTGAGCACTTGTCTTTTCTGCCTCCCCATCCAATCAGAGCAGTATCTACTGGTGTGTTGGACTCAGAATACAATGTTTCTGCACTAGGAACACACGTTCTGAGTTTAGCAGCCATAGAGAAGCCCTTACCCACTGAGATAACCGTGAAGCCAAGTTTCAATACCTGGAACTGGGGGATTGGGTCAATCCCTGGGCATATTCCTTTCCCTTCACCCCTTCTCGAAAAAGGCTGATGTGTTGTTCAACAGTGACGTCTGCAAAACAGTGGCCTGCCCAGGATTCAACATTACCGTGAGCATCGCGTTAGCTAGTCAACAAGAGCTAGCAATTGCTACTGACCTCGACACCTGGATTCCTGGTACTGAGGCCCCCAGCCCTTCACCCACCATCAAATCCCAAAGTGCGGCCAACCAACGACAACAGGCGCATCGTCACAAAGCCAAACAACACTATGGCCACCCTCCAACTCAATCCACTATTGACACTATCATCCATGAGGCCGTTCCTCAACACATTTCCTTTGGCACTGCCACCCTTCCTCATGTTCGTGGCGCTTTCACTGCCAAGTGCCAGCAGCGCTTTGCCACAGAAAGGCTCAAACAGCAACGCGCAGCAGAAATGAGACGAGAGCGCAGCTTGGAAGAGTTGATTTCTCAAGGATTCCAGTACATCAAATGGGAGGGCTGTTCTACCTATCTGGTGGATTGCAACAACATTGTCTTTGGCGTGATTGCCTCCCCTCCATCCAGACCAGACTATCGCGATGCTGCAGACAGAGTTTTTGGGAAGGTGATGATGCTTTCTGAGCATCTTCCACCTGCTTCTGTACATCGCCGGGGCAACTTTCCAGCCATTAACTTTGGAATACATCACGGGTTGGGGCTGAAAGCACCTGTCAATTTGCAACTCAACAAATGCAACAAGGGGATCGCAGAGGAGCTTACTGAGGATGAGGACTTTCAGCGGCTTTGCACATTTCAATCAGGTAAGTTTTGCGAATCCTCAAGCGCGTTCTGATCGAGCAAGATTAGCCGCTTTCCAACTGTGGTTTCCAGAGCTTTTCAGCCACTACAAGCTCACCATGGATGGGCTCAAACGCGCCCTACTGGAGCTTTCCTTTCCAATACCCCTCAGCATATTCCCTGGCATTACAGTCAATTTTGGTGGGCGCGTGACAACATACAGACATCGGGATGTCAACAACCTCGCCTATGGAATTTGCGCAGTCACCCCCTTGGGAAATTTCGACCACCAGACCAGCGTGCAGCTAGTGCTAGAGGAGCCGAAGCTTGTTATCGAGGTTCCTGCACTTGCGACCGCCTTTATAATGTCCACACCTTGTACACATTCTAACCTCCCGCTTGCGCCAAGTGAATCGCGAATCTCCTTTACCCAATATGCCGCAGGGCCCATTTTCCAATTTGTTCAGAACGAATGTATGACAGAGAACGCGCTGAGAGAGGCTAAGCCGGAAACTTGGGCTGAGAATCACAAACTGAAAGAAGATGCTTGGATTAGATGTGTTGCTATGCTACCTACAATCGAGAAAATCATTGAATATTGAGCTTGATACTTTGTCTTGAATTGATGCCTTTAACTCGAGTAACGCGTCGTTGGCCTTGGAAATCCATCTATTAGAAAAGAATCTCTTTCAGCACTGTTTACTTGTAAGTCCCAAGGGCTTAGGACACATCAAGAGCTCATCTTTCAAAAAAGTCACTAACTGGCCATTTTGGCGGGTTGTCAAACTTTGTGACCTAACGTGTCTAACACTGACCTTCACCTCTATCCTCCTTCCCTGCAATCGAGTGTCACAACAGTTGCTTACTCTCATCATGGGACAAGGTAAGTGATGTTTCCAATAGGATTTGCAGCTCATAATGTTTACAGAAGCCCTGGAACTGCATTCCAAGCCGGTGCGTTTATGCTGAGCGCTAAAGTTCAAGCCATTGAATTAGATCTGACCTTTGCCAGATTTGTCCCCAATCCAAGCGAGGGCGTAAACCTATGAACCCAGAGGACAAGGCTGCAGCTAGAAAGGCTACCACAGCAAGATATCGAGTGAAGTAAGTGTTTTAATTGCCTATTTGCTAATGGTCAATTTCACTGCGTCTGTTAGGCATCAGGAAGCTATACGTTCAACTGCATGTGTCTGTATGCAACAGTAGGTGCTTTAGCCTCGAGTATACAATATCACTGTTGCACGGCTTTGTCTAGGCTAAGGAAGAAAAGGAAGCCTCTACCAATCAAGCTGCAGGGAGAGTATCGCAAAGCACAGTGAGATTACGAGGAAAACTATCGTTCTATGCATTGTAAGGACCTCAGAAACAAGGAACGAAGACGTTGCATTGCGTCAGTCCACACTATACATTACTGCCTTGCAGCCACTGACCATTGTCGCAGAAAGAATGGAAAGAGGCAAAATTCCAAGCCAGATCAATACCTCACAGATACGCCATTTGGCTCAAACTACACATGGTACACTGGATATTCAGAATCATACTCTGAGCATCTGAAAAGCAAGGCCAATGATCCTCGTTTCATGTCCTATATGGAACGTCTACATGCAGGTATAGCTCAAGGCGTACAGGACAACAATGATGCCAACTCAGACTATGATGGTTGTTATGCAGATGTTGAAGACTTGGATTGCGACTTGGATTAGAGTCTGTTATGTTCCTTATGTATTGCATCGCCAAGTACATTGTTGACTTCAACGAAATTTTGAATGCGCACATGTGACAGACCATGTGCACCAGTGTGCATGATGCCATCAGATAATTTTGCTGCTGATTTTGATCTTTGTTCTTTTGTTACCACCAATGGTACCCATGGCTTGACCTATCCCTTCTATGCTCTGCCAAATCCTTCCATTTGGTTCATCTTTCTCTATCCTCATTCTCTGGGTGCTTCTCGGGTTAGTTGTTTCCGACCTGTTCTGGCTGGTGTATATGAGACTGCGTAAGTCAAGTTCTCAATACATTCACAGACCAACTAACCAGATAAACAACAACACTATGTTCCCTGTCGTGATTCAATGCAACACGTCCTCAGTTGCGCAACAAGCGGCCGATCTTTTACAACCCTTGGTGGACAGATACTTCTCCCTCTCTCCCTCTGACTTCATGGAGACTGTATCCAGACAGGAAAATTGGCAACACGTCTGCACTCTGCTTGACAGTTTCGACCTCAAATACTATGTCCTTCTGCGGGCTCATCACGTTGGGATTTTTATGAATAGGTATGCCCATTGTATTTGTAACTTGTAAATGCTCTAAATGTCTTACTCAGAGACGAAGCTCATGCCAGCCTCAGGAAAGCCAATGCCAACCTCTTTTGGAGGTTTTATGTCTGTGACGACTTTGCAGCAGCTTTTCGGTGCATGATCACTCAAGGTGAAGAAGGTGCTTGCCCTCTGAGTGGCGGTCTCATGCTGGATGCAGACGTGTTCGAACCTACACAAGCCCGGACTCCACGCTCTTCACCTTCAGTGCCGCTTCGTTTTCCCTCTCCCACTGTTTCGTCCAATTGTTCTGAATGCCAACACACCCCTACTAGCCCCAAAAAAGAGGATCGTAGTGAGATGGCAGCTGCTATCCTCACAACACCATCGCGTTCTGCTCGTTCCCGCCTTGGCTCTCCCAGTAAAGCATCTACTCCTTCGCACTCTGCTCATTCCGGCCTTGGTTCTCCCAGTAAAGCCTCTACTCCGTCCCGAGGCTCTTCCATCGTTCTCTCACCACTCCAACCCAAATCACCATCAACGTCAGTCCAATCATCACAGTGTCTGGTAGTTGCTCCACTATGGATGGTAAGTCTATTATCCACTAAGCATATCTGACTGAAATACATCTTAGCTAACCTTCTGCTCCCAAGTACGCTTCCTTCACCTGATCACGTAGGTATGTCTATGCCACCTCCATTTCGCATCGGGGCATCATACAAGGTACGGGGTCTAACATTGGACCTTCTTCAGTGCCAGGGCTTCACTTATGAGGAGCGCTCTGCTGCTTTGAATGCGCTGGCCTTTGCCAATGACGATCATAATGCTTTCATTGATGTGGTGGGATAGGGGATTGCACAATGCCACATCTGCTTCTACTGAGCTGACCTGGATCTTTCCTCACAGCAACTTGAGCTACCTGGACTTCCTTTGCCAGATTCTCAAACTATTTTAAATGGTGCGTATGTGGACTATGTTTGCTACATATACTCAACACTACCAGGTCAAGCTCCCTTGACAGCGTCTTCACAACTCTCTTGTCCTGATTCACCACTGTTACCTTCATTAGACCCTCACAGTCGCTCTCCTCATCTCCCCCTTCCTCCTTCACCTCCTAACCCTTCAGCAGAACCCGACTGTCACTCTCCTCGTCTCCCCCCTCCTCTTTCGCCTCCTGCTCCTTCAACTCGTCATCCCTCACCAACACCTCCCACATCGAACTGATCCCAAACTCAATCTAGGTCTCGATCACTGCAGAGATCTCCATCACCAACTATGGCATCCGCGGGGGAGAAAGTGACATGGGCGGAAAAGAATCACAGTCGTCCGCTGTTGCAACCGCGTTCAAGACCCAACCAGACCAAGTGCACGCGAGCAGAGAGAGCAATTCGAACTGAGGCAAACTGGCAAAGGAATGAGGCTCTAGCCGATGCTCTCACCACACTACGCCAGATGCTGGAGGAGGGTTTGCAGAGGATTGCAACTGAGCATCATAGAAACGTTGCTGCTGTTCGAAACATGTTCTTCTATAGCCAGCATGTGAAATCTCATGCAAAGCCCTCTCTGGGCAATGCATTGCTGTCTTTTGAGGCGGAGCAGCTGAATGAAGGTATGTTCTCTTGATAAACCCTTCAATTCAGGATTCAGGCATAACAGGTAAATGTGAAGGACATAGAGCTCGTTTATCCGAGATATGGGAAGCTGTTCATGATGATCCTGAACTTCAGGACCTCACCAAAGAGGACACAGATGAGCTGTTGGAACGCCTACCTGAAAAACAAGGTCTCAAGTTGATGGGAGTGCGGGCTTCTCATACTGCAGCAAGTCTGGACAAGCAAAACACGATACAGGCTATTTGTGAGCTGGTAAGTAAGATAAGTACTTCTGTTCTGTATGCTGATATTCAGCAGATGCTCTACCTCCGTCAGCAAACTGGTGTCCTTTCCTTTGCTGTATTTGCGCGTTTGAGTCTTAGTGACACTTTTGCTGCTGAATACCTTGACATTAACGAAGCATTTGAGCGCTTCCTGGGCTACATGTTTCCAAGCATGAGCCCAATGTCATTTCTTCAAAACTTTGACCTCTGGTGTACTTCGCAAGCAAGTTGTAAGTCAGTTCAGTTACACCAAAGCCTATTCAGTTGATGTATTGTTTAGCATTTTCTGATCGAAACACCAGGGAGAAATTGCATGAAGATAGTGTGGGTATGATCTCAAGAGGCCTCCATAAGTGCCTGCTGTGTGCTGCAAGTGCTATACTGATCACTATAGAGGGTATCACGTCTGATTTGAAGGTCAAAATGAACTATGAGCAATACGAACACAAGATTGTGTTGTTACATGGTGTCGACTTGCGTGGCTGGCCCAAGGACCTAGCGTTCTAAAGCCCATCGAAGATGATGAACGTGTCAGATCTCATGAAGCTAAGAGACATGCTTCTTGCCAAAACTTGTGGTTGCAAAAAAAATGCAATCACACATAATGTCACATAATGTCAGGAACTTTAAGTTTTAGATAGCATTGTCAACATGAAAGGGCATAATTGCTGACACAAGTCGAGGTAGCAGAACAGTGGGGCCCAGCAACAGAGCCAAAGACTTTCAAACAAGGATGTAGTCTGTAACAAAAGTAAAAAGATATTCATAATGATACATCAGGATGTATGTGCTACTCTCCCTACATGTAAGCAGATCAGGTGAGACAGGGAACAGTCTCTACTAAAAGTAAGTGTTGGCACTGATCCATGTCATAACCACTCATGGCTCTTGTTGTTCTACCAAGCATTAACTAGGGGACTCTACTGATAGATGATCCAAGTGCTCCACCAAAAAATATGTATGATTGTGGATCAAACACAGAAGGTTGCAGACATAGTGGAGACAACATCCTGGCCACTAAGCCATCAGTTGCATATAGTAGGTATGCAGATGTGAATATAGAATGAATCTCTGGTTCCTGATTTTCCACTTGCAACAGAGGCAAATGCAAGTGTGTGTCTGCAATCAGACAAAGGGGTTGGGTGGGATCTCGCCTGAGTGTTGCTCATTTCTTGACTTATATTGATCTCATTTGCTTTCTCTGTTCAACTATATACACTATTCCTCTTTGCCTTATCAAAAAAGCCTGGACTAGGTCTGTTATCTATTATATGTCACTGTTTACTCAAGTATCAAAGTACTGTCCCACAATAGAGTGCAGTTAGTGCCAACTTGAAATGGAGCTGAATAGAATTAAATCCAGGGGTAGCATTTTATATAAATAGACAACTTGAGCCTAGTACATCAAGTACAAGATAAATATTAAACTGAAATAACTTGAGCACAACAAAAATCTATTAGACTGCTTTCTCAGCATCAGGGGAAAATGCAACATGAAGAACCCCATCCTTCACAGACTGTCTGACATCTCCATGAGTGGATACCAATTGAGATTGCAATGATGCACCCTGTTGTGCAGATGCAAATTGCAAGGCAGACAGTGCCCTTGACTGTTGCTGACTGACATCAGGAACTGCAGGATTATTATCTGAGCAGGCTATGAAGGTGGCACCACCAAAGACAGACTGCTGCTTTGCCATAATCAGAGCAATAAAGGAGGGGTACATTCCCTGCAGTCAAGTGAAGTTAGCATTTGATGTAAATGTGACAGGGACAACATACTGCAATTATTGGGGAAAAAACACCTATAGTTGCTTCAAAAAGTGATATGGGATCCATAGGACCTGCTTTCTGCTCTCTGGGTACAACCACAAGGGTAAAAATAGCATATGAAAGCTGCAGAAGTTGGTGTTAGACACATGTAGATCAAAAAGATGAATCACACCTGAAGAGCACAGAATATAGCCCCACCCTCAGTAAGCAATGTCAACACTTGATTAACAAGTGATTTCTTTGTAGCAGATTTGGAGAATGCAAGCCTCAGGTCACCATGGAATTGCCTGCATGATGTGAATGTAATACAACAAAAATTCCAAGACCATCATACCATGTTTTGACTGCAATACACAATGTAGCCATGAGATTGACTACCATTGAAACAAGGATACGGGCTGTGTCAACATCATTTGCACTATCACTTATGTTGCCTCCACCATGAACCTCAGAAACATTGAGATTGACTAGGTCATACAAGCCAACACCTGGAACTAGTCAGTGAACACATAAATGTGTCTTTGCAGTGCATGCCTATATCTCCCAAAAATAGAAAATAAAGACCACCTTTAATCCAGTTAGAATGTGGCCACAGAGCAGTTGCACGCCACAGGACAATGCCATCACCAATGATGAACTGCAGATGATTCAGGTTTCAAGAACTCAGAGGAGAACTCACATTCACAATTTCAAAAAGATTTGAGCATATCTCATATGGAACATGAGCATCATCAGCTGCCAAGAAACGGTCCTCAAGAGGTGGTGTATTGTCAGTGATGGTATCTCCTGCCCAGTGAAACAGTGCTAAATTTGTACCAATACTGGAAATGAACAGTCCAGTGTCCATGAGGAACATGAAGACTATCAGGGCAAGGAGGAGCCTCCTGGATTTTGCAGGCCTTTCCTTGTGTTGGCTGACATGTACAATCAAATAAGCATGATGTCACTAAGGACTTGGTACTAACCTTAAGACATGAAGGGAAGCATAAAATAAAGAGACAGAGAAGCCTAATCAAATGTGCTCAGGTGAGTAGTACCAGGTTGAATCAAGGGTATTATAGCATAGTCCAGTGGAAAGACTATTAACAATGTAATAGTATGCATCACCTCCAATTCGATTGGCTACTTGGTTCTCATCCTGAAATGCCATGGTAGGATGGTGGGCAAATGCCTTCCAATCTTGACTTTATAACCCATGCAGATTTGATTGTATCATGATGGATGCTAATATAGATGTGATAGTTTCAATGTACCCTGATGGATATTCCTAGCCCAGGTGCTGTCTCAACACAAGTCTAGATGCCATCATTGCTTATCATGAGTAATCTTCTCAATTTGAATTGATAGGGGTCTAATACTCAGCAGCATGATTCAGCTCTGTTCACAAAGCTAATCATCATGGTGGCCATCAACAAGCTTCTTCAGATGAGTGTTGTTGGTAACCTTGCTAATGTTGCTGTAGCCTTCTAAACAGAGTAAGACAATTAAAGATTGGTGAGTAGCTGACCTACTGGTCCCAGTTTGTCTTGTGAATGGATTTTCCAGTGTGGATGCTTGACTTGGATGCTGCAAGCGACTGTTCCAATCACGTTCTGCATATTCTGACTTGTTGTGTTCTCACTGCTTTGTAGAGTCTGAATTCAGGTTCATCTTAACTCATACCAGATCCACTGTGAAACAAAGCTTTGAATGTAAGTACCTTGCCCTTCACCAATGTTAGGCTGTAACTCATACTGAACCCACTGTGAAATAACATCAGTTCAGTATTTTTTTGATGTTGCCTGCATCTGCTTACTCGAAAGTGTCATGTAATGTTCTTGATATTCCTTGCTGAGTGCATTGGTTAAAAACGGAAGGAAGAAAAAACACACAAACTTACCCGATGTCAGGAAGATCACTCATGACCTTGAGATCGAGTTTCTTGAGTAGTTTGACATCTCCTACACCAGAGTGCTTGAGAATTCACAGGGTTCTGAGTGTGCCACTGCTGATAAACACATGTTTGCGAGTATTAACAATTGTCTCCCCCACGAACACAATCACAAGCAGGGACATATACCACTCCAACAGTTTTTTTTTACCCTCGAATAGAACCCGGGATACACGAGTGTTGGTCCAAAAGTAGGGTGTTCATTACACTATAGACATAGACCGAAGAGAATGTCAGTAGCAGAAAGGCATCCGCTGAACAGAACAGTCTTACCTGTCCCTATGACATTGGTATACTTGGCTCAGATTTCGGATACATGAGCAGAGGACTATATGCAAAGCTTGAATATCATCTAGAGAATTGAGGAAAGAAACTTCAAATTGTAGAACAGGACTGACTGCTGAAAGGAACTCCAATTGCATCCTCACAGAAAGTTTTGAGCGAGGGCAGTGATAGTAAGGGAATGGGACTATTGTATCTATGAGTGTTGTTGTTGGTTGGGTTCTGGTAGGTTTGCAACCAACTGTGGCATTTCAGAAAACTGTAGTAACACAAATATTAAGCGCTCAAGCACTAGAATGACATCACCTTCAGCATGCAACAGGGAAGGAAGGAAGGAAGTGTATACACAGGGAGTCTATTAGGTGAAGCCACTAAGAAGGCAACAAGTTCAGCATGTACATCTATTGAACAATACTAAATGTTGAATATGGATCCAAATAAGTAGACCTTTGTACTTGGAAATTGATGCTGGAACCACAGTGAGAATTGAACACCGCAAGCACAAGAGACCTTACCTTGCCAGCATAGTCGTACCATTCCAGGCTAAGTTGAGGCTAAGAATCAAATGGGGATCTGGTGAAGTGTACACCTGTGTACGCTGTTGAAGGGGAGCTTATCCGAACCACCTAATGAGGAAGAAGCTGCCATCACCAAAAGTGTTGGTCCCTGACCTGGCAGTCTGGGGTGTCATCAGGGTAAGTATGGCTAGAGTGAGCCAGATCTAGTAGTGGGATGGCAATGTAGGTACAAGGTATTGTACAAAATTGCTAGGTAATAGGACCTGATTGCAAGCACAATGCTTGATCTGGCCCAACCTGGCAATCTGTATGCCCGATCTGGACCCTATCTGGCCATATAGGAGCCTGATCTGGACCCTATCTGGCCAGATAAGAGCCTGATCTGGGTCAACCTGGCAATCTACATACCTGATCAGGACCCTATCTGGCCAGATAAGAGCCTGATCTGGGTCAACCTGGCAATCTATATGCCTGATCTGAACCCTATCTGGCCAGATAGGAGCCATATAAGGCCCAATCTGGCATTTGATACCCTTCTCTAGGTCATATGTCTCTACCAATAGATTGTTTTCAAACCCTACAAATCAAATATATACAACCCTAGAAAGCTTTTATACCCTGCTTGTGATCTCCTTCAGCACATTGTTACCCAGAACCCAAAGAGTCCCTGGTTCACCTTGACTAAATTCATTGTTGATGCTTGGCACTATATTGGACATCAGGCCAATGATTTATTGTGCCATCTGTGGTGTAATCCAGCCCCTACCAATGGATCACAACCTGATCTAATCTTGACAACAGCAGATAACAATGGTAACATGAGCCTTTAATACAGAAACAGCAGAGCAATTCAATTCTTGGTTGAATGGCTTGAATCACAGCTCTGACAGATGACAGCAACAAATTTCGACTTTTTTTTATTCATGTTTTGTTTTTGCTCTACAAGGTGATGGTTGAGGAACGGATCACTTCAAAGGGAAGAGAATTGACAGAGGACTTCTGGGATTTAGTGGAGAGTGAGGTTATTGCTGATGGAGAACATGATTAGGATAGTGTTAATAGCTCAAACAAATATTTCCCCCTAGTATCATACCTTCAAATTAAATCTATGAGCTCTGTTTCATACCCTGGAAGCTGAAGCACTGACCACAGTCATATCCAAGAAGAAAATACTTACATCCACATCCAATGCTTTTTGTTGGACACCAATGGTATCCAAATGTACAATGGATTCCATTGGAATGTGTATGGAATCTATGAGCTGTTTTATATACCTGTGCTGACCTCAATCATACCCAAAAAGAAATTCTTACATCCACATCTGATGCCTTTTGTTGGACACCGATGATATCCAATGGACAGCAAATATACATTGGCTTCCATTGACATGTGTATGAAGGCTATTGGGCTATCAATGGATTCCAATGTATGTTACAAGGTGCTTGATCAGACTGGATCTGTGGGTACCTAACTCTATTGGCAACTACTAGTTTATATTGGGCCTATCGGATTCCATTGATACCTACAGCAGTCTCCATTGGCACTGGATAGAAACCGGCAGCTCCGAATTACTGGGGCACACTTCACTATTTGATTGCCAGGTTCAAAGCAAGAAAATGTCATATCCGCCACTGAGTTCTGTTCATGGTGGGCTTTTTCAGCTGAGAGAATTGGAGCAAAGGTGGCAAGAGGGAAATGAATGTGAGGGAAGCTAATAATGCCTGTGAGCATCTCGGGTGGCATGGGATTGAAGAGACACACAGAGCCAGATTTGTTTGAAATTCATTGAGATCAACATTGAGGGAACCATCGAAACAGAGAGAAGCAGTGATAGAAGAGACAACTTGAGCGATCAGTCTATTGAGATTCGTAAGACCTGGAGAGACAATGTTCAAGTTCTTCTTCCAAATATTATAGATGACCTCATTGTCCACCTGAGATGCGTCAAAAGGAAGACAGAGGTAAATGAAGGGTCTCACCATGATGGAGCAATCAGAATGCTCTAAAGTTGTATGAGTAGTCAAAACCGAATTGTACAGTTCAACAACAGAATTTGCAAGTGTTGGAGCAGGATGCACACTGAACTCAGCTTTGACTTCTTCCCATAATCAGTAGAAAGCCATTCAAGATCAAGGCACCAAAGCCAGAACCAGTGCCACCACCAAACAAGTGAAAGACAAAGAAGCCTTGAAGACCTGCACAGTTATTGGCAAGATGATGAACTTTGTCCACAATGTTGTCTATCTGTTCTTTGCCAATTGTGTAATGGCCACAGGCATCACACTAGCATTTTCATGACGTGTCGCATCACACATGTGACTTTGTTGATCCCTGCTTCCTACTTCCATCTCGGCCATGTCTCTCTGTCCATTCCTCTACTACCATGGCCAAACGACCTCGGATTGATGACAACGACAATGAAGACACGACTCTGTGCAAGAAAAACCGATCCCCCCGCTTCAATCACGTCTGACAAGCTGTCCACAAATTTGAATCCCAAAAGCGCTGGTTTTTAGATACGTGGAAGGTACCAATCTCTCTCTCCGCTTTGTGTCTCTGTCTGACCCCATCATTGTTAGGATTGCAATCGGTAATGTATTACTACTACTCCAGCGTCGGTGTCGCTTCGTGGGGGTGGTTTTACAATTATCATTATGCACTACATATTTCCGGTACGTTCTCCCTACCTCCCGCTGGTCTGACTAACGACATTATAGACCTCAAAGGACTAGACCTGATGCATTTTAAATTCGAACTGGGAACTCCGTTCAAGCCATTTGAACAGCTGATGGGTGTGTTGCCGACTGTGAGCATGGAACAGGTTCCTGAGACGTATCGGGTGGGTGTCCTTTTGCTGCGTTCACCTCACATACTCATAGTCCCTTAGGACCTCATGGCTTCTCCAGGGTCCTCCATTCTGGACCTTTGTCCCCTCGAATTCGAACAAGACCTAAACGTGAAGAAAGCCGAATGGGAAGCAATTGTAAAGATTCCATTCATTATGAGAAACAGCTTTTAAGTGCAATGAGGAGTATGTCTCTTCCCTCCTTCGTCATGGTCATACTAATCTGTTTGTGTAGCTTGAGAACATCGCCTAACCGCCGAAGAGAAGGCTAGGAACACGTGGGGTCAAAGAGGACCGACCAAAGTCATCCAAACACCGCATTCACCGAATGCAGTTGGGATATGGAAAGGGAAGGTGGAGAAGATTGAGAATGTGTATTCAAAGAAGGCGGGTGTTGTGCTTGGCAGTGTGGATGTTTTGGTTCATGTTCGTCCTCTTGATGGTACGTTCGCGTCTCCTCCGTCGTGTTGTTCTGATGACATGTACCAGGAATGATCCCCCTCAAAGACGGCTCTCTCGTCAAGAACTATTTCTCATCCGACACTGAGATAGAAGCTGTGCTTCAGACTACCCTTTCTCAGTTTGGGAGTTTAGTGAGAAGGCTGTCGAGCTTATTCAGGAGTATAAAGTACATTTGTCCCTTGTTGGATTAAGCTAACTAAGCTTCTTGACAGGCAAAGTATCCCAAGTGTTTCAATGTTTGGATGCCAGTGGTGACGGTAAGCATTCTCCTTTCATCGTCGGCATCGTTGGCTGAAGTGAGACATGTATTAGCAATGGCTCGCGTGTCAGACATCTTTCTGGGCCCGGATCCAAACGCTCAAATGAGAAATTAAGAGTTGGCAATAAGGGATTGTAGTACTACTTAGATGATAATAATACAGATTCATTTGATGGTTTATTTTGTCGTCTACATGTGAGATGATATTGTACTATCCTGATTGACACATTAGGGCAACAGCGCCAGGGTTGGTCTAAACTGGCCAGATGGACCAGGTCATGTGACTCTAGGGAATACGTCACAGCTCAAGCCCATTCTTCCCAGATGTCTCAGATCATGCTCATACTTGCCATATGGGCCAGATCAGGCTCAATCTGGCAATACGAGCTTGACCTGGCCCATCTGGCAATACCAATATGATATGGCCATCCAGGGGCCAGAGTCCAGATCCGCTTATAGCCTCTTGCCCAATCTGGCAATACTTACTTCATCTGGGCAGATTGGGCCTGTCCATGGAGGATTAGGGACCAACACTTTTGGTGATGGCGGGGATGTATCCGATGATTGCATGTAATGGAAAATGCGGTGCGGGTGGTGGGTGAGAATGAGGATTGTGTCTTCGTCGAGGACTAATGAGCAGACAGGGAGTTTACCGAAGTGTGTTGTGGTTACGCTTCCAAGATTCAATCCTGTTGAATGTTGAAGAAGCAGAGGAGACAGAATTCAAATCCATCCCACTGAGTTGCCCTAACGTGGAAAGACTGCTGACTTAGAGCGTCCCCGAAAGAACCCAATATTGTTTGAGAGATGTCTGTGTCTCGTGTTTCTGTGGATAGAAACTTCAAGCCGTGATCCCTGTGTTCCGTATTCCAAACAATCGAAATCTACACATTCCACACTGACCAATTCTAGGTTTTCATCAACTAGACATGTGCAGAAGCCTTCGGAGCCAAGGAACATCCGCTGTGGATGCAGGTTCGAAGGATGAAAGATGTGGAAGATGAAAAGCGCTGGTGAGGTAATCGGATCATCATTACGGGGTCAGACTGAGCAAGGAAGTTGCAGAGCCTAGTTGCAGAGCCTAGCTACACATTCTACCATCACACAACATCTTGACCACTCGGTTCGATGTCTGTCTAGGACAACTATATTACAGGGTAGGCAATATGGGAGCGGATTTGACTTCAAGTTGCAACTTGTGATAGACATCAGTCCCAAATCGCTGCTGATGGATCCGCAACATCCTTCTTTTTGACATGCCATGACCTCACAAACTCTGCAGCTCCGATAGACGCATGCTCTCCATGCATTCCTTCAGAGGCGATTTGGTGAGCTTCATACACATTGAGTTGTGTGGTTGAGACGTGTTGATTGTGGCTCAGCAGTGCACGGGAGACAGCAGCTCGATCCTTCCAAGGATCAGACCGAGGGAGCACTGATATCGACTGAGGTGATCAATCACAGTTGTGGTGGAGAGAGCAAATGAGATTTCCCAACTCCAACCCCACCACGTGAACCCTTTCGGAGCACGTCAGGCACCCCCTTGGAAACACCTTATTAGGTGGAACATGTACTGTTTCAATAACCCATCTAAGATGGTGTTGGGACCAAGGTCATGCCCAAACCAGAAGGTCCGCCCTGGGCATACCCAATAAGGAGGTAGGTATCCCAGCAAATAGACCACATAGTCATGGTCTTACTGGGCCAACAAGAGGATGACCAGCAGATATTTGGTCCTTCCTGTTAGCATAGATGGTTATCCCCATCAGTGTAGGGTCACCCAGCCTAGCTATGGTCCTCCTTATTGGTAGTTTTTAGACCTGGGATGCCCTTATTGGACTCCCATACAGTATGGTCATCCCATCTTCTGGAATTCAGGCATGGGACTCCCATGCTGATATGGTCATCCCATTGGTTCATCAGGCATGGTCATCCCATGTTATATGGTCATCCCATTGCTGGTTCATCAGGCATGGGACTCCCATGTTATATGGTCATCCCACTCTTCCTTCATCAGGCATGGGACTCCCATGTTATATGGTCATCCCATTCTTCCTTCTCAGTCCTGGGATTCCCATATACAAACAGGTTATCAACAATGATTCTTTTACAGTAGGTAACAGAGAAGGATTCAAATGTACATGCTTTAGTGGCAAGAAGTCCTACTTGAATTCAGGCATGGGACTCCCATGTTATAGTTGAATACAAACAGGTTATCCACAATAATTCTTTTACAGTAGGTAACAGCATTTATTTAGAAGGATTCAAATGTACATGCTTTAGTGGCTGCTTGAATTCAGGCATGGGACTCCCATGTTGTATGGTCATCCCATTCTTCCTCTGGGATTCCCATGTTATAGTTGAATACAAAACAGGTTATCGACAATAATTCTTTTACAGTAGGTAACAGCATTTATCTAGAAGGATTCAAATGTACATGCTTTAGTCGCAAGAAGTCCTACTTGAATTCAGGCATGGGACTCCCATGTTATATGGTCATCCCATTCTTCCTTCATCAGTCCTGGGGTTCCCATGTTACAAAACAGGTTATTGTTTACAGTAGGTAACAGCATTTATTTAGAAGGATTCAAATGTACATGCTTTAGTGGCAAGAAGTCCTACTTGAATAGTAATTACTGTTCTTACTGTCCCTTTCAAAGTGTGAATCAGATGTTGGAGCTGGACCACTGCAAAGAGGAAGAGGATCAGTTGCTTCATGAACAATGTTGCCTTCAACAGTGGTTTGCAGAGGAGTGGAGAATAGTCAAAGATGCACTTAGTGCATCAGGTGTTAAATTATGATAGGACTTATGGTTACCAGTGGACTTGCCTGATATTCATCATCAACTTCAGCTACGATCCAATAGGCTTGTGCAGATTGGCAGAAACCTCTGGAACCACTCGCTGCAGGAGATGAACTCCCACTCTGGGGTCACTCTGCTGATACTTTATTGAAGGCACAAGTTCACAGAGTAACAGCATTAGTCTCAGTAGACATGGAAGATGATGAAGTAAGTGATCAGGGTAGTGAGTTAGATGAGGAAGATGAGGAGACAGGCTTAGTTGATGCTTTGGATGCAATTGACCTTGCTGATGCTTACTATGAGGAAGATTTGCCACTGTAGTTTTCAAATACTATTACTATGAAATTATGAATGTGCTGTGAGGACTGGGATGACCAAGGTACACTTAATGGGTGGACCAAGCTTGACATATTGGTCCCCTGGGATGACCAAGGTACACTTAGTGGGTGGACCAAGCTCTACAAATTGGCCTGGGATGACCAATGTAGACTAATGGGTGGACCAAGCTCTACAACTTAGGCTCTGGGCAGACCAGCTAAGTCTGACCAAAGACCAGATGAAAACGGGAGGACCAACATAGGCAAGGTGGGTGGACCAGGTTCCAGATAGCATGGACAGGAGGACCAACATGTATGGGTAACCCAGGACAGGTGGGGGATGCCCATTCCAACATGAAGGGCTGACCATGCATGAATACGATGCCCAGTGTCAGTGGGGATGCCCACAAAGACAGGACCAGAGCTGAGAGGACCAGTAGGAGGACCAGTCTATTCAGTCTATTCAACTTATACTACAAATTCCTAATGTGTTAGTACAGTCAACTTGCTCATAATGCATTAGCTCTTAATGCATATTTCTCATAATGCATTAAGTCTGAATGGGAACGAACAATGTTCTATGTAGAATTCCATAATATTGCATAATGCATAATGCATCAAGCTCAAGTATGAAGCCAAAGGGGTATTATGCAGTATGGCAGACAACAAGCAGACAAATGGGGTAATTCTAAGTGTTCGACAAGTGTTTGAAGCCAATAGTCAAACAACAAAACAACTTGAAATCCACTTCTCAACATGCCATCAGCAACTGAGCCAGCTAAATGGAAACCACAGACAAACTCTAAGCCATATCAACATCCTACAGGTCCTAGGCCAAAAAACCAAACACACAAGACATCTGCGAAACCTATTAATGATGGACATCGACACAATCTAACATTGGCTGATTGGATGACTGTCTTCACATGGATTGATGATCATTCAAACACAACTCAGGAAGCCACTGTGGAGCATTTTCAAACTCAGAGAGAAGGAGCTTTGGAGTTCACCCAGACTACATTGTCATGCAAGCTCAAGAATCGTACTGAACTTGAACAACGCATTGAGTTGAGAACCCTAATGCTCTCTCATCAAAGCGTCCTCGTGTTGTCACACAACCAGAGGTTGAAAAATCCCTGGTCATTTGGTTTCGGGGTATGGAAGAATGAGGAGAGACTCCAAATGGGAACATGCTTGCAGAGAAGAGACAGCGTTTCAAGGATCTGTTGAATGTTTCTGAGGATGAGCGGCTCACAGGAAAAGGCTGGATTGCATCATTCTGTTGGACATACAACATTCAGGAGATTCGTCGCCATGGAGAGGCTGTGTCAGTGAACACAGATGCTGTCCAAGTTGAGCGTACATGACTACAGGCCCTACTGGCAGAGTATGACCTTCAGGACATTTACAATGTAGACGAGACTGGGATGCTTGCATTTGCAACACCAGATCGTGGCCTGGCAACAAGAAAGATGAGTGGGAAGAAACAAGATAAGTTTTGGATCACTATCCTTTTTGGTTGCAATGCTGATGGCAGTGATAAGTTGCAGCCCTTTTACATTGGCAAGTCGAAGTGTCCGGAAGAAGCCACCTGGAAAACATGGCTTCTATTATTGAAACAACAAGAAAGCCTGGATGACAGCAGATCTTTTTGAAGTGTGGTTGAAAAAGTTGGACATGCGGATGAAGAAGGAAAAACGAAAAATCTGCCTGCTTGTCGACAACTTCTCAGGTCACTGTGCTGTTGCATACAAACCTCAAAATGTTCGGGTCGAGTTTTTTGCCCCAAACATGATGCCGTATGTTCAGCCATGTGACAGAGGCATTATCAAATGTTTCAAAGCACTTTACTGGTCACTGCTTTGTGTGCGAGCTGGTGAAGCTGACATCTTCAAGCTTAACATTCTTGAAGCAATGCTGATGATGAAAGAATCATGGGAAAGGGTGAGCTCGACTACAATTCAAAATTGCTGGAAACACACAAAGATCCTACTGATGGCTGCATCAAATCCATCTCCAGCATCACAGTCTCCCATCAGTACTCAGATCAGCTTAATTAAGCAAGGCTGGGACATTCTCTGCAGGTTCGCAACTGAGGACATCAGTCTGCCGAAAGTGGAAGAACAACTCCAAAAACTTTTTGGAACCACTTACGATGATGAAATGTGGTGACCTGCATTGCTCGCAGTAATGGAAGCAGAGTGTGATACAGAGTTGGCTTTGGAGAGTGTCGAGAAGCTGGCTAAGAAATCAGCATCTCCTATTCCACAAAGTTGGACACATACTCAGTTGTTCAATGACCCTGAACCCCCACAAAATAGTCAGCTCTCTCTTGCTAAAAGCAGCATTTCTGATTGCCTTGACCAACTGCACAAATGCAATCGCATTTGTGGAAAACTTCTCTGCATTGACAATGTGATTGATCTGACAGAAGAGAATGAGATTGGAGAGTCAGTTTACCTTTTTCAGAGTGATGAAGAGATTGTGGCAGCTGCAAAGCACTGCCTGGACATCGAAAGTGGGAAGGTTGTTGAGATTGAGGAAGATGAAGATGATGACGTGGCACCTGAGCTGAGTAATACTGAGGTAATTGATCTCTGCCACAAACTCGAGGCTGCTGTCATTCAGAAAATGGATGACACAGTTCCTGCTGACTTACCAAGGCTGCTACGCTCATTTAGACAGGCATTGGGACGAGAAGAAGAGGCAAATAAGCAGCAAGCTAGTCTAGATCAATTCTGGGGCTCCACAAAGGATAGCAATGATGTAATCATGGTCTAGACTAGAAATAATAGCTTAAAAATGCACGAAAATTCGGAATATATCATATTGCATAACCACAATAATGCATAGACTTTGGGCCAGGACAAAGTCTATGCATTATGAGCAAGTCGACTGTATAAGGCATACAAATTCTACTCCAATGGGAGGACCATCCCTTTGATTGGGCAGACCTTCCAGTTTGGGCATGACCTTGGTCCCAACACCATCTTAGATGGGTTATTGAAGCAGTACATGTTCCACCTAATAAGGTGTTTCTAAGGGGGTGCCTGACGTGACTCGGAGTGATGGTAGGCACGTTCATATCATTGCCTAACAGGGTGGAGGACAGTTTTTTGAGGCTTTTGGTCATATCAAAGAATGCAGCCACTTGCTGAGGAGTCGCCCTGGATTGGAAATTGGGCATTTGCGTGCTGGGGTCCTTTGGTAATTGAAAAACAAAGGCATTTTTGAGCTGCCTCAATGGCTTCCACGCTAAATAGCTTCGCTTTAGCGTTACCTGTATGGCGTGAACAAATCGTATTGAACAAAAGTTGTTTTACCAGAGTTGGCTCGAGCAAGAGCTATCATATCCTCAGTAACCATGTCCTCATTAATTGTTGAGCTTGGACCCTCGCCGACAGTCACCTCTACTGGAGCCATAGTCTTGGCAACAGGAAAAGTAATATCATGTTCCTGAGCGGCAGACATTGATTCATGGTAGTACTGAATGTTATCCATCAAGTCGAGCTTTTCCACTGACCAGTCTGCAGCCACACGCAGAAAAGTCTGAACAAATGTCTCCTCTGTACACTTGAGGTCAGATAAGTTCCTCCATGGTGAAAAAAGCAATAGCATCAAAGCACAATATTTTTCCCTGCTCTCCAATTTGTCATGGTTAGGAAGCCATCGGCCAATAAAATGCACAATAGTCTCGTGCTTGCTCTGACGGACAACTCAACAACCCTTTCTTCCAGACAGGGCTAAATAGTTTACCCTTTTGTTTAGAGGTCGCCCTTGAGTTTCGTCTTCTGTGTGCTCCTTTGCTGGTTTGCTGTTGTATGTGTCCCTGATATAATCAAAAAAACATGTTGTTTCTAGTTCCTGGCCTCTGTCCGCATACTCCTTTAATTGATCCTTAAGAAACACTTTGCCATCCGACAGTTGGAGAGTTTGCGTAACATCCTATGATGCATCAGTGTTTAATCAACAGAACAGGTAAGGTGTTACTTTGTTGTTCCACCCAACACAACTGCCAAATATTAACATTAACCAGCTTTGAACAAATCCGAGACTTACCCATCACCCATCAACTGAGGAAAATGTTCTAGGAGTGCGCAATACACCACGTCCCAGTACAGCTTAGTATATGTATGTGATTTGATTGTAATGCCCCACCCCATTAAAAGTGCTATAACCTCAGTGGCAGGGATATCATAACCCTTGTTTAGAGTGTTCACGCATTTTGTGAGCAATCGCTTGTTGACGTCCCTAACCTGTTGTACCCTTGTACTGTTCGTTGGTTTGATACTAAAGGCCATTTGCTTTGCCAGCAAAGCGGAGAGGTTTGTAATTGGCTGATTTTTGAATTGGTAGGTTCCAACATAAAAAGTGATGTTTTTCGTCGCTCCAGTGTTGAGGACTAACTTGATGTCATTGTTGCAGAATAACACCCAGAGTAAATAGGGACACCAATTGTTCATTCTGCCACAATTGCGTTTTGCAGCCCATTCACCAAGTGCAGAAACCCAGACTTCATCTGATTTCTGAAAAGGTATACCTCTCTTGCATACTAAGATCTTGTTCATGTATCGGAGACAGTTGTGTTCATGGCAGACATGATATTGAAGAGATCGTGCCTGCTGTTTTTCTTGTTCAGCAATTGCCACGAGTGCTCCAGGGGTTCTAGGGTCAATTGGTTGAGCATTTGAAGGCGACTTCATTATCAGGATTGCCTTTATTTCCTCTTCTGACTTGTTGTTGATGTCCACGTGTATGAGTGCCTGTACAAAATTTGCAATCTTCAGACGAAACTCTTTGTCCTTCAATGCGTCTTCCATCAATTGTGACGTCAGTGTGTCTTTGAGCCAAACTAAGCCATGACCATGAGGTGTACCCCCATGACCCTGCACTTCCTTGGCAAAAATAAAAGCGCACACTTTCCCCATTTTGTGCTTCAAATAGCCACTGTGAGATGTGAGGCCAAACATATGCTCCAGTAATGCCGCCATGATGAATTCAAAAAATTGTAGGGATCTTCTGCAACATTGATTGTTCTCTGTGCCACATTCAGTGCCATTGAAGGCAGGAAGTTGTCAAGATCGATGTTTTCCACCCCATACTGTAGGATCTATGCATAGATGACTTACAACATATTATACCCCTTTTGCATGAAGTGCTGATAAATTTGGCAGGTGTTGTCCTAGCCCTTTTGCCACAGCTGCCTGACTCTGCCATTGCCCCGGCACATGTCTGGCATCATGGCATGCCATGGCAGGTTATTTTTGGAAGTCCCTTAAATGAAATGATATAAAATCAGATAAAATCAGATAAAAGAAAAGAAAAGAAAAGAAAATAATAAAAAATAATAAAAAATCAGATAAAAATAAAAGATCAGATAAAAATAAAAGATCAAATATAGACCATAGCCTTGACTATGGGAACTTTTTGCTATCTTACATGAATAGAGAATTTCAATAATAGCACTCATTTCACATGATGTGTCACCTAATTAGATAATGGTGGGAACTTTTTACTGTCTTACCTTATATGGATAGGTACAGAATTATTCTGATAGAACCACTCATTTTGCTATATGTGAACATGATACATGACCTCATTAGGCAAGCCTTGACTGTGGGAACTTTTGACTTCCTTATATGGATAGGCAGAGAATTTCAATACAATTCTGATAGAAATTCATTTTGATGTATGTGGGGTATGATAGATGACCTCATTAGGCAAACCTTGAGTGTGGGAACTTTTGACTTCCTTATATGGATAGGTGCAGAATTTCAATGTGGTTCTGATGGTACTATTCATTTTGCTGTATGTGGGACATGATACATGACCTCATTAGGCAAGCCTTGACTGTGGAAACTTTTGACTTCCTTATACAGAATTTCAATACAATTCTGATAGAATCACTCATTTTTTGTATGTGGGGCATACATGACCATATTAAGCAAATCTTGAGCATGGGAACTTTTGACTCTTTATATAGATAGGTGCAGAATTTCAATGTGGTTCTGATGGTACTGTACTATTCATTTTGCTAGACATGCTCTTGTTATTGCACAATTTGCATTTTATTCACGAAAAGCTGGTGATGAAACTAAAAATAGACCCATACTTAGCATGTATACACCCTTATGAGCATGTGTTCACTTTCTATAGGCTTATACTCAATAGCTATAGGCCAGTATCCAGTATCCAGCCTATTATAGACTTCTATTCAATAGACCTATATAATTCAGTACCAGTCAATATATATTGAATGTTGGTCAATGCTGGTCAATATTTATTGAATACTGTGAATACAGGTCAATATAGTAAGCTGGTCCATAGCTGATTGAATATATGTGTACAAACTAGTTTTATATCCAGGTTAATGTGGATGGTGTCCCAACTTGCCAAACCATCCAAGCCTTTGATAGATTCAATATTCCAGATCTCGGGTCCACTATATGCATAGATTTATTGAGAATATTTATCAATAGAAATGAAAAAGTGTGAAACCAGATGCCCAGGTCAACCACTCAGTTAATTCCACTTTTTCAGATCTACCACTCAGGTTGATCATTGCCTGGGCATCTGGTTTTACACTTTTTCACTCCTTTATAGACCCACTATATGCATAGATTTATTGAGAATGGATCTATCAAGAAATGAAAAAGTGTGAAACCAGATGCCCAGGTCAATCACTCAGTTAATTCCATCTACCACTTGGCCTGAGCATCCGGTTTCACACTTTTTCATTCCTTCCAAGATCCACTATATGCATAGATCTATTGAGAATGGATCTATCAAGAAATGAAAAAGTGTGAAACCAGATGCCCAGGCAATGATCAACCTGAGTGATAGATCTGAAAAAGTCGGATTAAGCTAAGTGGTTGACCTGGGCATGTTTCACACTTTTTCAGATCTACTGATAGATATTCCCAGTAAATCTATGCATATAGTGGACCTCAAATCTGGAATATTGAATCGATCAAAGGCTTGGATGGTCTAACATCCAAGTATGTATTTAAGGTTAACCTGGAAATAAAACACATATATTCAATCAGCTATGAACCAGTCTATAGACTAGCACTATATTGACCTGTATTCACACTATTGACCAGTACTCAATAAATATTGACCAGCATTGACCAACATTCAATATATATTGACTGGTACTGAATGGAATTCAAGTATTGAATAGAAGTCTATAATAGGCTGGATACTGGATACTGGCCTATAGCTATTGAGTATAAGCCTATAGAAAGTGAACACATGCTCATAAGGGTGTATACATGCTAAGTATGGGTCTATTTTTAGTTTCATCGCTGGCTTTTCATGAATAAAATGCAAATTGTGCAATAACAAGAGCATGTCTAGCAAAATGAATAGTACCATCAGAACCACATTGAAATTCTGCACCTATAAGTCAAAAGTTCCCACACTCAAGATTTGCTTAATATGGTCATGTATCATGCCCCACATACAAAAAATGAGTGATTCTATCAGAATTGTATGTATAAGGAAGTCAAAAGTTCCCACAGTCAAGGCTTGCCTAATGAGGTCATGTATCATGTCCCACATACAGCAAAATAGTACCATCAGAACCACATTGAAATTCTGCACCTATCCATATAAGGAAGTCAAAAGTTCCCACACTCAAGGTTTGCCTAATGAGGTCATCTATCATACCTCACATACAAAATGAATGTTTCTATCAGAATCGCATTGAAATTCTCTACCTATCCATATAAAGAAGTCAAAAGTTCCCACAGTCAAGGCTTGCCTAATGAGGTCATGTATCATGCCCATACAGCAGGTTCTATCAGAATCGGATTGAAATTCTGTACCTATCCATATAAGGAAGTCAAAAGTTCCCACAGTCTGGCTTGCCTAATAAGGTCATGTGCCGCAGTCTATGATCTCATACATTGATGTTTTTTATTTTCCGCATTTTTCCGCATTTTTTCCATATTTTTTGATGATTTTTTATATTGTCTAGTTAAAAATAGGTCTGCTGTGCTCTGCCATGTCTGCTGTGCCTGCCAGAGCCCCATTGTGGCTGTGTGGACAACACCTGCCAAATTTATTGGAACTCTATGCAAAAGGGTTATTGCATATCTATGTATGAGGGTATGATAAATTATTGTATTCTATGCATAAATCCTACAGTATGGACTGTGTTTTCCCCTGCAAGGACTTGAGTGATGGGATTTTGTGTGTCAGAAGGATTGATAGTGATCCACAGGCTAGGTGGTCTGTACTGTATGACTGTACTCCACACCTTTGCTCTCATCCTTGTTCTATACTCATTTGTACCCGGCACCCAAGTGCAAATAGCCGTCACTTGGCTGTGAAGAGACTTCATGACGGGATTTGAAAATGGCTGGTTCAATGCCTCCTCCTGGCTCGCTTTTTCAAAGTCTCTGTGTTTTAGGGAAAGCAACGATGTTTCTACATAGCAGTAAGATGCCCGTTTTACTTGCAGTGCCACAGACCTGCATATCAAACACTTTTGCATAATTCCAAACACCTGGAAAATAAAGCGCTTGTCAAGCCTGAACCGTTTGTCTGCATATGTCATCGCCCATCTTGCATGGGATGTCCAGCCTGTGAAACACCTCAAAACCACCTTTTCCATATGGAAACAGCCAGGGGAAACAGCCCAAAAGATGGTTTGGGTTGGCCGGTCCCCCATCAGAGCGTAAACCCGTTTTTTTGTCATGACGTCCCCACTTGTTAATGAAAGCGCTTCCGTGTTTGATAACAAAATCCTCGGAGTTGGAATTTCTGTTTGTCAGATTAGACAGTGCATGGACAAGCAGGTCGGAATCAGAAACACTGTCTGCAGACACATTGAGAACACCTGAGGTGCATCGTAGTATGCACGGTTCTGGGAGTGTGTCATTTTGGGAACAGCTATATGCAACCGCTCACCTTCAATTGTATTCTGGTCTTCGGCTGTACCATCATTGTCTGTCTGTACACTGTCATCTGACGGTATGTATGTATCATGTTCCTCATCCAATAATACCTCGTTTTCCAATTGTCTGGTACACATCAAAATTTTGTCTGGTATGTCGTCTTCTGGGAGCTCTGCAATCCTTTCTGAGTTGATTTTAATGTTGCTGTATAACGGATTGTTTTCCTTCAACCAGACTAACGCTGCCATCACTTTCAAGTGATGAACTCATAACCACTTTGGAATACCGGCTTTGGGGATGTTTCCCAGTCCAACAAATGTGACAGCGATCGTGGCTGCTAAAATGCTGGGGTCAACTGGAAACTCGTCAGATTGCAGGTCCATGATATCGCATATTTCATCTTGCGGCAAGAGACATTCATTGTAGTGTTACCGCCTACACCCGGCTCATTGGACTTATCAGATACCTTTTTTTGGCAACTCTTGCCTTATTTGAACCACGCTCATTTCACCTTTCGTTTCAACTCCTTTCTTTTTAATCCCTAAATGCTAACTTGAGACACTTAATCGTGATCCATTCCCTTACTTAGTTTTATCATTGACTTAGCCATCTTGGCACAGTACCTCACTCCTTTTTGATTCGTCTATAAATACTTGACATCATGTAATGTTTTCGGTAGCTTGGAATTGAGCACTTACCTTTGCTTGATAACACTTCTGTATCGTCAACTCTTGTCCACATTTGCCGACACTACATATTTTTGACAAAAAACACAACTCAGGGCTACCAAAACTTTGCCTGTCGCCACTCGGGTCCCACCAGTCTGATCACCTGGCTACTCCGACAATGACAAGCACTCCAATTTACAGACTCTGATATCCTCTCACTATTCTCTTAACTTACTCTTCTGAAAAACACTATAAACAATACCATGGCTTCTTGCAAACCCATTAATCGAACTCCTGTACAAACCTGGAGTAAACGTACTCGGGCTGATTCTGGCCCCGATACCGGTACGTCCCCCATTACTGATACTCCCAAGGGATGGGCCACAGGGCTTCCCTTTTTTGATGTTTCTAGGTGGTCATTTTGGGCCTCCAAAGAATCAGATACCCACGAGTCGAAACCTGAGATGGAACAACCTGAAAAGGGAGTTTCAGAAGCAGGGACGCTTGACCCTGCTGAGCAGGAGTATCTGGCCTTGGAGCCGAGGCAGTCTATTCTAGATGAAGAACGCGTTAAAAGTGAATTCATAAGCGCTCCTATTGAAGCGTTTGGAGAGGTACCGAATGCATTTTCGAGACCTCCAAGTCCTAGTACAGAAACTTCCATGTATGAAAATACATTTGAGTTTAACCAAGGTGACAACCTTGATCCGGACACTTGTGCCACATATTTGCAAGCAGAAAACAGCATGACTGATGAGCAGTATGCTAATTATCAACAAAGACTTCAGTCTATGGAACAAACAACTCAACAAAGTCATGAGTTAGAACTGGGGCCTTCAAATAAGGTCAAAGGAAAGCAAGCGCGCTGGACAGTGTTGCAGGAGAGTGCGTTCCGTTGGTGGAACAAGGGGTACTTGGTTGGGTGAAGTGTGGGCTGTAGGGTTGGACTGGGATTTGGAGAGAAAGGGGGGCTTGGCTCGTTTATTGGTACTCTGTAACTGTTAGCATAATACTCACAACCTTACTCTAGTCATAGACCAATGGAAACCTCTTCCAATGGACGTTCTCGGGCTCAGGCTCACTTGATGCCTGCAACTCTGAATCAAGGGATGATTGATTATATAATAGTTACAAAAGCGGCATGTAAGTATCATAAAGTGTCCATATAATGAAATAAAAACCTTCCTACACATCAGAATGGTTGTACCGCAGCTCAGCTATTGGAATCATGTCGCTTCAAGCCAAAGAGGGTGCTCAGTTCTCTACAACAGGGCGAGCAGAATCCACAATCCAATGGGCGCTGGTACTTCCCATCCATCAGCTTCAGTTGGCAGGTAAGTAAGAACAGTATTGTAATGCATGTAACTAGAACTTTGTGATCATTGAGGTAGAAATCTTGTATAGAGCTGAATAGCTATCAAAGTATAATGTCAAGTGTTGGAATGGGATATTGTGTATTGGAACAGAGTAGGCATAGTGAAGGGGATATGACTGGTATCTAGAAGAGATCAGTATCAACACAGTAAAATGAGTAGTAACAATAAAGAGGCTCTAATGGAGGGTGGTGATGAGTGGGTCACCCCACCCTACCACAATGGATCATGAGATCCCAGGAATTCTGGCTAAGGAACTTGATATTCAACACCAGGAACGACTGTTGGATGAGATTAAGAGGAATAAAAAACTCGAGACCATACCGCAAGAGAAGGACTCCAGTTATGACTGGGTTAACAATCATCTTGAAGAAGATGAAAACTTTAGTTCAAAATGGCAACAACAGGAACTGGATGCTATCACTGCTGGTAGGCATGAAGACCGAGACGAGCAGCAAGCTATTTTAGGTTTGTTTCAAAGTAACCTGCCCTTGCAGTCAACTCTGCGAGTAAAAATCAACACTTCTGATGCCGTGCTTTTGCAGGAGCAATTTGTTGAGGGACCTACAAACCAGATGGACTACCAGGAAAATGGAGAAACCTAGCGAGTAAATACACTTATTAACGAGCTAAGTTAATATGTTAACAAAAGAAAAACAGAGAAGAAAAATCCACGAACTGCTCCAGAGCAAGAAAAGCAACTGGAGAGGCAATGTGTGACGATGTGACTATATAGTAAATGAGTCACGTGAACTAGGTGTCCTTGTAAACATCTAAGTTCCATACTGCAACACACCCCCTCAAGGATGACAAGGATCGTGAATGCAAGTGGATATGGCCTGGTGTATTTGATTTTATTGAAATTTGGTGAGCCCCAATGACAATGAGTGTTTTGAGTGGATCGGATGAGGAAGTGGCTTGGTGAAGATGTCGGCTGTCATGTCCTTGGTCGAGATCCAGTTGATGCAAATAGTTCCCTCCGATACATGATCATGGATAAAATGGTAGCACAGATCAATGTGTTTTGCATGGTTCGAAATGACATTGGACTTGGTCATGTCAATGGCACTGTTGTTGTCAGATAGAAGACGGAATGGACGAGGAAGTGGGAGATCTACAATCATGGAGAACATACAAATCCATAGAAGCTCCTTGGTAGCATGAGTAATTGCCATGTACTCGGCCTCTGTAGAAGAGAGGGCTGTAGCTTTCTGTTTAGAGCTAGACCAGGAAACGAGACCTGAATGCATAAAGAAGGCATACCCAGAGATACTGCGACGGTCATCCTGGTGGGTGGCCCAATCCGCATCTGAGAATGCAATACTGTCGGAATGGACTCCATCCCCATAAAGCACCCAGTCCCTGGTTCCCAGCAAATACCAGAGCACCCCCTTAGCTGCTAGCAGGGTAGAACGAGATGGCGACATGTTCCACTGAGCTAACACAACGACAGCATATGCGATATCCGGGCGAGTCCAGGAGGCGAGGTAAAGTAAGGAACCTACAATGCTCTGGTAGGCCTTGGTGATATTCGCATCAGAGATCTTTGGTAGTGCATTTGGAGGAACTGTCGTCTCTTGGGGTGACTTTGACTTCAGAGGTACGTCCTGAGGTTTCGCGTTCAGTAGGTCGTTAGCTGCCAAAAGCTCTTCAATGAACAGACATTGCGATAGGGCAAGAACACCATGATTGCGATCATAGTCGAAGGAAACACCCAGGAACATGCGCAACAGGCCTAAATCATTCACTGTAAAGTGTTGATTTAGAAACTGTATAAACCAGTCGTAGAGCGGTTGGGAGTTGGTAGCTGAACACCTGTCATCGACATGTATTGGCAGAAGCATCTGCAAAGGAGAGCCGTCAGCAGGCATAGGTACTGAGGGATGCAGAGACGACAGCCAAGAACCATAGAAGACACCGTGATCGATTTCACAGCGCTTGAGTCCAAAGTTCTCTAGAACTGGTCTTAGGGTATTGTACCACGCATGACCAGCCTGACGCAAACCATAGAGGGCCTTACAGAGCCGTAGGACTGTGTCTTTATGCGGTTCCGGAAAATGTGGGATTTGGCGACAGTAAACCTCCTCCTGTAGGTCTGCATTCAAGAACGCAGTCTTGACATCGAAAGTATTCAAGTACCAGTGGTTAGCAGCAGCATATGAGAGAACTATACGAATGCTGGTGGATTTTGCCACTGCTGAGTATGCTTCACCAACATCTAGAGCACCCTGGTGGTTACCCAAGATTACTACTCTCACCTTCTCGGTGAGGATCTCCCCTTGTGGTCCCATTTTGAAATCATACACCCACATGAGAGGAATTGCCTGACGTCCCGCTGGAAGCACGGAGACCCATTCGAAAACTCCCTTTTCCTCAAGACTCGCAACTTCACACTGCATAGCCCATTCCCAATTCGTCCAATCACTCCGAACCTGCACGATACGAAAAGATGCAGGTGGCTTATGAAGCAGAGATGGAGTGTCTGGGTGGGCTAGCGCTGATAAAGCCACAGAGAGAGGGACTGATAAGATCGTCTGTTCCTCCAGAGTCTCCAAGTAGGAAAAAGGGGAATCGAAAACCAATGCCTCAGCAATAGCCAGGGTCGCGTATTCTGCCAGGAAGTCAGCAGACAGCAGCTCTGGGGAGGGCTCATCAGTGGGAACATGTAGTTGCAAAAGCTTGTCACGCTTCAGCTGCAGTTGCTCTCAGAGGTGCAATTTCTTTTGTAGATGCTCGGATCATCGTGGAGGAAGTCCAGTCTCAACAGCGGAAGAAGGGGACTGGGGAGCAGCCTCTGGCAGAGCCCGGCACTTCCGACCCAATTTCCCCTTCAAGTTTGCCAACTCATTGAAGATGGCATTGTTGGTAAAGCGGTACTTCCTGTTCAAATCCACACATCCCCAACTGACACGATTCTCTTCATACCTCATGAAGATGCCTTCATAATGAAGAGGTCCCCCTTTTGGTCGAACTTCAGCAGGGTCGATGATGAATGCTTGCAAAGCCCATACTCGAAGGTGAGCATATTTGGGTTTGGATTTCAGCATTAACTCGAAAGGAGTTGAGCCCTTTGGAAGAGTAGAGGAAGGGAGACGCTGACACAGGTAGGCAGCAGTATGAACGGAATAGGTCCAGTAGGATGGAGGAAGTTCCGAGCTAGCAATTAGAGCACGTGAATGGTCCTCTATTGTTCATACAAAGCACTCTGCCTTGCCATTCTGCTGGTGTGCATAATGGGCAGTTTGCTGAATTGTTATTCCCTGCGTTGTAAAATGACTTCCCAGTTCACCGGAAATCAATTCTTTCACCCCATCCAGCCGAACCACATGCAATTTCTTTCCCGTTTGGCGTTCCCAATTGCTTTGAGTGGCCATGAAGAAGGCAGCGACCTGGTCCCAAGTCACCAAGCATTTAACAGCAGCATAATTTGAGTAATCATCCAACGCGATAATGAAATAGTGTTCATGGGAAGGCCCTTGGACTGGGAAAGGGCCACAGATATCCATGTGGACCAAAGCCAGAAGGTCAGAAGCACGATACGTGTTATGATCGTAAGGTGCGCAAGGAACTTTCCCAAGAATGCAAAAAACGCATTTTGTATGCTTAGTTTTGCCATTCCAGACCACCCCCTTTCCATAGGAACCAGTGAGGATTTCTTGAGTAGATTCGACGCCAGCATGAGCAAGATGTTCATGCCAAAGGGCAAAGTCAGCTTCACGAGGTGTGAACGAAGCAAAGGCCATGGCAAGTGAAGGCAGGGCGGGATCATCTAGAGTGGGTGAGGATGGCAACAAGAATTCACATTGGAGAAATGCCAAACGACCATGCATTTCAGCAGTGAATGTCTGACCAGATAGAGTAGGATGGTCAGTTGGCAAATGCACAGTGGCGAATCCATCCGCTGAGAAGTGAACCGGCATCTTGGCTTCCAGGAACGCTCCAACTGAGAGCAAGTTGAATGGTGAGTCCGGCCCATGTAAGCAATCATGCAGTGTGAGGACTACAGACGCAGAGCTGGTTCATACACATAGCTTTACTATGCCCCTGGCTTTAGTAGACAAGATTCCGCTACTCGCAGTGCCTACAGATACGGCTCCCTCTGGGTGATAAGTCCAGAAGTACTCACGATTCCGTATTATGTGGTGTGTGCATCCGGAATCAAAAAGAGCCTGAAAGTTGCGTACCAATGCTGCAAGAGCCAGAGGATCTGATGTGAGGAGTGCCGTGGGTGGTTGAAGCAGAGATAGAAGGGCAGGGTAGCAATCCACACAATCAACACACGGTTCAAAATCATTATCATTGTCAATTGGACTACCGTGAATATCACTGTTACTGGTAGGATTGTCCTCCCCATCTTCTGTCACTTCCAAGACCGGTACTGCAGATAGAAGGGCCTTGGGGCATGGAGGTGTTATATTCTTGCGTGCAGAGTCATCTTCAGGTTTCTTGCTACGGCAGTGCATATGCTCGCAGTGGTCATATCCGCAATGAGGACAGAGGAATCGACCCATCATACTGGAGGAAAAGCACTGCTCGCAGGCTTTATGGATAGATGGTCTCTTTCCCAGGCCAGCTGAAGACGATGACGAAGGCTTCATGTGGGTGGACGAAGACATCGCATCAATTTTTGCATCCAAAGCTGCAGCCTGAAGGAAATGGTCCAACCAGGTGTCATCGATCTCACCAGAGCGTGAAGCAGTATTAACCTTGTGCTGAAGTTCATTCCAGAGTGCTCCTGACTGAGGTATCAGAGTTATAAAACTCATGGCGATATCAATGGGAGCATAGGGGAACTTGGACTGGCAAAGTCGTTCAATGCCAGATCTCCAGGATAAGATGAATTCCTCAGGAGTTCCCGATGTGTACTTTGTTGTGCACAGTTGGACTTTTTGGATGAAACCGTCCGTGTAGTCATTGTTAGCATATCGTTTCTTTAGCATCCTGTATATTTGGCGAGACGTGAACTTGTCCTTGATTATTTTGTTGATTGGAGGGATGAATGCCGCTGGTCCTTTACCCAAACGTGCAGTAAGGATACTGGTCATGGCAGCATCAAGTTGCCAAAACGACATATACGCAGTAAGTTCTGGCTGTGTATAATCACGGAACAGTTCGGGAGGATGGACAACCCGTAGGAGGGGATCGTCCATATCTTCATCGTCATTGATATGTCCCATCGCTCCTAAGGTCCAGATAGCTGCTATAACCGCATTATTCCAGGGGGTCCAGTCTTTCGAGTCAGTAAGTATCAGAATCAACGAAAGAGAAGAAGAGGAAGTAGTTAATGAACGACTATTACGGAAAATGGAGCCTAATTCTACAGCAGCAGGAGCAACTGGGACCGCTGGAGGACCATGCATGACAGGAGGAGGATACTGAGGCTGAGGCATCGGAAAGTATCCCCCAGGGGCTGGAAATGCATATGCAGGCTGATAAGCTGGAACAGCTTGGGCAGGGAACCCACCCTGCACATTCATTACTGGGGGTATTGGAGCAGGTGGAGGAGTGTGTATCGCTCTCATCTGTCCATAAGGCTGCATGGGGTTGTGGACATGTAGCATCCTAGGTGTTTGCCTTCCCCAAGGTTGAACTTGTATACCAAATGTGGGTGTTGGGTTAACGCCATTCCCTCCAAGCACAGTTGGGTTTGGAATTGGATGTACCGGTTGTGGAGCTACCACCGGGAGTGGTACTGTGGTATTGTTAGGGTGATACGGTACCGTGATGCTCTGGTCGTGATAGCGTTGAGGCATAGTTATTGCTGGCATCATGACTGGTGGTGCAGTGAGGTTTTGTTCCAGTAAGTGATATCGACCTCTTCCCGAGGGTGTCTGTGCAGACAACTGTAGATGTTCTGGGAGAGAAGGTCGTGGTCGCTGGGGCAATCTAGACGACGGACGCTCGGTTGTACGTTGTAATGCGAGGTGTGGTGGTGTATCTCGGATTATATTTGAGCGTTCTGGCCTAGGAGCGAGAGAAGGGGATTGTCAGGCAACCGAAGGAGACAGTAATGGAGGAAGTGGTCGGTTGTGTACCAACGAATCCCGATCAAGATTGTCATGCTGTCGTGAGTAGGTCGTCGGTTGCTCTGCTGCATCTAAATAACTAATGCAGTCAGTATAAAGATGACGTGGAGCTACGTTAACATTATGGAGGGGAGATGGCTGTATATCAGATGAAAAGTACGTATTCTGCACATTTGTTATACTTTGTTTGCGCATAGTTCTAGAAGAAAAAATTTTAGACGCATTATTCTGATGGTATTTGCATGGAGTGGAAGTGAAAAGATTCAAAATAATGGAAGTAATACCAGAGTTTTTAAATGAATTTGTGGTACGTGTCAAAAAATCGTCAGGAGCAGAAGTTACCAGCTCTCTAGCTGGACCTGGACCTGGAATGTGGGAAGTAACAGTATCGGAACGATTCGGATGGCGTTCAGTGATCTTGGACGAGTTGTCCGCGGAAGCAGAGTGGACATCGGTGAAGATCTGTGGTAGAGGCCTCTCGTTAAAAAATGCCCATAACCTGTTGAGGGACCTACAAACCAGATGGACTACCAGGAAAACAGAGAAACCTAGCGAGTAAATACACTTATTAACGAGCGCTCCAGAGCAAGAAAAGCAACTCATATTACCTAGCAAGTAAATACACTTATTAATGAGCTAAGTTAATATGTTAACAAAAGAAAAACAGAGAAGAAAAATCCACGAACCGCTCCAGAGCAAGAAAAGCAACTGGAGAGGCAATGTGTGACGATGTGACTATATAGTAAACGAGTCACGTGAACTAGGTGTCCTTGTAAACATCTAAGTTCCATACTGCAACACAATTGGAATGGGCTCAAGCACAAGTCAAGGAGCTTGAAGACAGAAATAGGCATTTAATGTTGCAAATGTATCGTCCAATTAAGGAATCCACAGCTACAAAAAGGAAACCTGTGCAAGACTCAGCTGAAGTTGAAAATGACCGAAAAGAAAGTGTTTCGGCTGTTACGAAGGAATCATCTAGGGTAGTTGAACCTCAGAAGTTGCTATTCCAGGTCCCAATGCTAAAAGAACGGTACAAAGCATTAGTTCAAAGATTGGGAAAGGACCTATACCTGAAAAATCGGATACTATCCCGATTCATCCTATCCATCCAGGTGCCGGTTGATAGTGCAATTGGCCGAGCTATTGGAGAACTAGGCAGTTTGTCTCATCAGGGGAAAACCACGGGGAATCCTGGAGCACCTGATGGAGATTCCAGTTCTTCCGAATCTGACTCGAGCAGTTCGACTGGGAGTACTAAAGGTGCGAGACGTAAGTGCCGAAAGTCTAAATCCAAGAAAGGAAAGAGTCATGGAAAGCTTTGTGGTAAGCCAATCGAACCGGAAACATATGATGGATCTGCTGATCCAATGCAATATAGCCATCATCTGAGAGGGGTATTACTCTATATGAAAGATGGAAATGTTCCACTGGAAGATCAGTGTCAGAGGGCTAGTCATTTCCTTTGAGGAAAAGCCGCACAGGTATATGAACAAGAGATTGCTCTCTATTCATCCCATTATACCTTATCTGAAATGTATGCTATTATTTTTAACAGATGTTTTCCAGCCAATTTCCAATCTGAAGTTCGGATGCAAATCTGCAGACTTCGACAGGGTGAAAAAACTATCCATGAATATGTTTATGAGTTACATCAACTCTACACTATGTTGGGTGATGAATCCGACAGAAACAAAGTTATTAAGTTGTGGGAAGGCTTTAACACTGATATCCATGAAGGCCTGTACACTCAACGATATCACAAGGAAGTTAACACCTGGAATGAGGTGGTTACCATGGCTGAGTCATTGGAACTCGGTTTGAATGAAGCTAAATGAGAACGGGCTAGAAAGGATCGTGAGGATGCATGAGAAACTCGAAAGAAAACCTTTCAAGAGTATCAGCATAATCAGCATGCCAATGGACATCATACTGATGCGAATTTGGAATGCAATAAGTTCAATGCGACTCCACAAAATAAACAGGATTATGCACCAAAACCGGCTCGAAAAACTGGAGATGATGTAGCCAAAGAGTTATTTGGCATTTCAAAAGGTCCTGCAGTCAAGTGGGAACCTAATAACCGAGGTAAACCGCAGAAACCACGGAAACCTCATATGTCACAGGAGGAATTGAATCGGCATTATGCAGAAGGTTTGTGTTTGAATTGCCACAAACCTGGGCATAAGTCGAGAGAATGTCCTGATAGAATGACTGTACCTGGGGGCACACGAACTCAGCCACTGGGTATTGCAAAGCCACGTGAGAACGGAACTCAGAGATCGACAGCTTCTGCAGCTACCGCTTTGACAGCGGCTAGTACCAAATTAAGCTATGCTGATCTTAATGACTGTGAGCGACTTGCTGATGCTACTGAGAGTCAAACCAATCTCTCAATCAATCATATATATATGGACTACTTAATGCAAACTGGAATGTTGGAATCATCCAGGTTGAAGGTGCAATCCAATCGGGGTTACACCAATACTTCGACAACCAACGATACAACTGAAAGCAATGAATGGCATGAGGACATGTCATCATACTGTTTTTATCTCAAGAAGCAGGATATATGTTGCAATATTTGTTCAATTTTTGAAGAAACGCGGTTGTCTGACAGCATAGGGGATCCAATTCCGGCCTATATTAAGGAATGTTTATCCCGGGGTGGTCCATATACTGGTGATCCTGAGGATTCAGATACGGATGATAGATTTCATGTGTATCAATGTGGACCAGCCCATTATGCCATTATGGATGAACTGCGATACCTGGATTCCAATTGGACCGAAGATCCGATTATTGAGTTGACACAAGTCCAAAATGGGACAGTAGCATTGTGGTATGAACATATATGCCACAGAAATGTTCAAATCTGTGACAATATACAGATCCGATCATTGAAAGATCTTTCTGAGGATTCGGGTAGCATGATGTTTCATCATGTGTGCAAGTATCTCCGAGGAGTGATGTGATGTTCTGACCGACTCCTCTGTACCAATGAGAATGAATGTCTTCTGATAGTGGATCAGGAAACACATTGTCGGATTTAGATTTCCAAGATAACTTTGAAGAATTCGAAGTTTGAGCTGGCATGATGGATTTGGAAACATTGGCATAAAAATTATGATGCGGCATACATTGTGGATATTGCTTGCAACACTCTGGGAAAGCAAAGTGAGAATCAAATTAATTTGGAAAGAAATGCTTCCTTGGCTTGGGATTTCAATCGCCTGGTGCCACTACCTATTGTCATCATGACCAAGATAGTAGGACTGCCATGTAGAGCACTATTGGACTCTGGGTCACTCGGTGATTTTATTTCGACCACTCTAGTGGATCAGCTTCAACTAGCCACATTTGAGTTGGAAAAACCTATCACCTTGCATATGGCCTGTCAAGGTTCAAGGTCAAAGATTAATCTGGAATGTATTGCTGAGATTGAATATCAGGGAATCCGCAAAAAATGATACTTTGATGTGGTCAACTTACAGGAATACAATCTTATTCTTGGAACCCTGTTTTTATTTCAGCATAGAGTGGCTCTCAGTTTCAATGAAACCAGTGTATTTGTTGGCAGTGAACAGAGTCTGCCGATAGAAGGGGACAATGTCTCAAAACTTGCAGCACGATCTGTTGATACCTTACAATGTGATCTTGACCTAATTAGGCAACAGTTACTAAATGAGGCCACAAACCTCGGTTTGTTCACTGCACCTGAACTACAACCATTACCCCCCACTACGAGCTATCAATCATAGTATTCCATTGATTGATGAGTCTCTGATTTATCCTTGGCAACCAGCTAGGTGTCCCGAAGTATTCAGACAACAATGGAATGCCAAGTGCGATGCTTACGTCTCTACTGGACGATGGAAGTATACTACTTCATGAAACACGGTGCCATTGATGTGCATACCTAAACCCAATAAACCAAAGGATAGACCTGAATTATGAGTTGCAATTGACCTACATGCATGGAATGCCAATACACATAAGATGACGGCACCACTGCCATCAATCGAGCAGATTTTGATGCAAGCTGCAAAATGCAAGTATCGTTCACTCACCGACATGAATGCAGCTTATGAACAAATGCGGGTACTTCCTGAACATGTTAATCGGACTACGATGGCTATGCCTGATGGGAATATGGACTCCGAAGTCATGCAAATTGGAGATTGTAATCTTGGCAGGCACTTATGAACCATATATTTTCCCCTTATATTGGTATATTCATGGACGTGTACCAAGATGATATCATCATTTATTCAAACACCATTGAGGATCATATCAAGCATATTCAAACTGTATTTGATGTGCTACATCACAAGAAACTCTATTTGAGTGAGAAGAAGCTACATTTGTTTGCTAATGAGTTGCGGATTTTAGGACATATAGTTGATCATCATGGTGTGAGAATGGATCCTTCAAAAGTTGACAAAGTGGTCAATTGGAAGGTCCCAACGAATCGAGAGCTGTTACGGGGCTTCCTCAGATCAGTCGGATATTTGGCAGATGACATTGCCTCAGTATGGGTGCCAATGGGAATTTTACATGGACTCACATCAGTGGATAAACCATTTATTTGGACAATGACACATCAGCGAGCCTTTGAGCAAGTAAAGGATCAAGTGGGTAAATTCTGTGATCATAGTCACGGTATGGTAAAAGTGTACCTAATATCAACTTAGTAACTGACGCGAGCTGCACCGGTATCGCTGGTGTCATTAGTCAGGGTAATGATTGGCAAACGGCCAATGTATTTGTGTTTTTTTCAGCGAAGTTGAATTCTGCACAACAGAATTATCCTGTACATGAACAGGAAATGTTTGCTGGTGTCGAAACAATGAGGAGATACAAGAATCTTCTGTTGGGAAAACATTTTTTTTGGTATACAGACCATAAGGGTCTAATACATTTATTGAAGCAGAAGAACCTGTCTGGTAGACAAGCTCGGTGGATGGAGACTTTATCCGAGTTCAACTTCACCATAGTATATGTTGAAGGAACTACAAATGTGTTAGCAGATGCATTATCTCGAATATATTCGAATGATGGAAGTGGCACTGTACGCACCTCTGCTGAATATGCTCAGCATGATGAAGATTATCCTCCTCCAAGTAGTAACAATCTAAAAATATTGATGCCAGTGCACGCCAGCATTAAGCCAATGTGATGACACGGTCTCGAACGGGAGTATTACCACAATGGACATCGGACCCTAAATGTCAGCACCAACGTTGGGATCATGAGCAACTTTTAAACTTGCGTGATTCACAAGTGGAAGGGGGAACATCACAAAAGAAAAAACCCAAGTCAAAAGCAGACAAACTGGTTGCGGAACCTGTTGTGGAACCAATACCGGAAGAACCGATGGTTGAGTCAGACTCAAAAGGGTCAAAGACTACTGTGGAAGACAGTAGTGATCTAGTTGATCAGATTCGGGATCGATCCACCCATGTAGATTTGTTGGAGATAGTCTGACATGGATATAACCAGGATCCTACGTTCCGAAGGATCAAAGAGACTCCAAATCAGTTTAAAAACTTTGAAGTAAGAGACAAACTCATTTATTTGAAGAGTAATGGGTACCAACTACTCTGTATCCCAGCTGATGCAATAGCGAATGGACGCATGTTGCGAGAACTCTTCATTTCAGAAGCTCATTCACTCTTGGCCGATTTAGGCTTGGTTAAAACTTTATCTTATCTTCAGGACCACATCTGGTGGAAAACGATAAGTGAGGATGTATGGAGATATTGTGAGACTTGTGCCACATGCAAACGTAGCAAACCAAATAATCAGAAGCCTTACAGCTTGTTGAATTCTTTAGAGGTACCAGTGGATGCGTGGGAAGCGATCGGAATTGACTTCGTCGGTCCATTGCCTGAAAGTTCTGACAGAGATGGAACTTATAATGCTATTACAACAATAATCAATTTGTTGACAGGGATGGTGCATCTAGTACCATCCTGAATCAATTACAAGGCAGGACAAGTGGCTGAATTGGTATTTTCAGAAGTCTATCGATTGCATGGTCTGCCTAAGCAGATAATATCAGATAGGGATGTATTATTCACCTCTAAATTCTGGCAACAGTTGAATCAACTCATTGGAGTGAAAACGCACCTTTCGAGTGCTTACCATCCTGAAAGTGACGGAGCAAATCGGACCATTACGCAAATGATCCGAAATTGTATAAGCGAAGATCAAAAAGATTGGGTACAGAGATTACCTGCTATCGAATTTGCCATTAACATCTCGTGTTCTGAAGCTACTGGCTTTGCTCTATTCTTCTTGAATACAGGAAGAATGCCTCGTACCTTGGTTAGGGCTTCAAACCGTCCCATATACTGGAGACGGCCGTCCCGCATACGGCGGAACCCCATATGGAAATCTTGAAGATACGGAACGGGACTGAACATACCCGTATCCCGTAC
>QLOY01000269.1:0-19206 GCA_003313965.1 Megacollybia marginata | reverse complement strand
TCTCGGTTCACATGACGGGGTGATCTGTTTCGCAGTGTTTTATGCCATACTGAAGGGCCTGGCTCTCGAGACAAGATTGTTGGCTCAGCTGACAATGAACGAGACTGTCTACAGTCTGATGGACCACTTGAAGAAGGTTGCAAACGGGATTGAGAATGGGACCGACCACGAGAGCGAGAATGGGACCAAGACCGAACACGGGATTGAGAACGTGAAGAAGGTCGAGAACGAGCTCTAGAACGTACTCGAGAACGAGGTCGCCAGTGGTGAGACTTGGCTGGTTCCTTGCGTGGACGGTGGTGATGATGGGAACGGGCAGGATGATCTGTATCCACACCAGATTCGTCAGTAAAGCATGCAGCAGCATGGAGGAAATTTTTGGAATCTTTCACTCGAGTGAGAACATTGTTGCCAGTATCTTTTATAATCGGAACCCGAGCCATGTCACGAATGGAAAGAAGGCGGTCATCTAGGTAGCGTCAATCTCAACAAAACAATCAAGATAGGAAGAACAAACCATCACTCCATTGAACAATTCTGACTCCTGCTTCTGCGGACTCGCTTGAGTGAGGCTCCTTGGGGCGAACGCCTGCCTGACGATCACGAGGATGGACCATATTTTCAATATCCTTGCTCAACCATCCCTTCTTGAAGTCTAAGAAGTCGCGGCCAGGTATAGGATGACCTGGTGGCCAATTCAGGATGCAAACTTTGTTCTTGTATGCAAAATTCAGCCATTCCTTCCACTTCATAGAGTTGGGGACCTGAATTGTTGAATCCTCGATCGAAATAAGACCTACCAACAGTTAATAAGTAGTCTAAAGTCGAGTAATAAAACATACGCAAATCATTCAGCAAGTGTATAGGGACACGGGCTCGATCTGTATCCCGAGCAGTTGAGCCAGAGGCATTCTTGAGCTGGATCAGATAGGATGTACTTCCAGGGTTGTCGCCATTTGTATTCATTTCATTATATCTATCAAATGGGTCAAAACAAATAAAGGAAAGCTTTCATCGTACCAAATGATCATTTCAAAATCAGTAACCATCTTCGTTATATTCTTCTTCTTGAGTTCAGCCTCAAGTAACTTCCACGTCTCTCTGTTTCCCCACATGGAGCTTGCTGATCTTCCAGCAGCATCGGCAGTGGTGGATATCACGTAGCCAAATACTGAAAGACCATAATTTTGGTAGTGTTGGTCGGCCTGCACAAAGGGTGAGAATAAATTTCAAGGAATATCACGAAGCATACCAATTTAATAAATTCATTTATGCACTTCTGCACTGAGGCTTTGTGACGACTTTTGTCCTTCACAACCTCCTTGTTGACTTCAACCTGACTCTCCACCCACTCGATCTCCCTGGCAAAGAGCTCACGACGAGCATTCACATCATGCGGGTCATCCAATGTCGACAGAGCATCCTGGTAAAGTGCCTTTATTGCCGCTTTCCATTTCGCAAGAGATTCTGATATAAATCAGATAATGAATACAATTTTGAAGGAATAGAGAGATACCTTTCTCCGAACACGCATTGCCATGGGCTGCTTGATATGCCTGGAATGCATTCCATGTGGAGATATCACGATGTTTGACAGTAACATCACCAAGGTGTCTGTGGAGTACATGCCATTCTCCTGAGCCAGGTGCTTCATGTCTTCCATATACGCATCGTGAAGTGCCGTTGCCTGCACCTTCACCTCTGCAGACAATGGTCCAGACTTTTTCGCATAGGACAGTTCATCATCTAAGTTCTTGTCACCCTCAGAGACGACAGTCCTCCCTCTGAACGTTTTCCGGGTACTCAACTCGATTTCGTCTTCGAACTGTTCCTCCTCATCCGCGTCTTCATCACTAGTATTTGGCAACCCTTTCTTCAGTTTGTATTGTCACCTTCAAGACTGAGTAGTCTCGAAATCCGACCCACTGGACTCATCGTTACTCCCGAAGAGGAGATGGGTGAGGTTGTCATCACGAGTTCCAGAAGATTCATTGTCTGAGTGAGGTGCATTGTTTGCACGGTCTTCGTCGAGGTGATTGTCGTGTTCATTATCAAAATGGCTGATTATAAAGTCGTCTTCGTTGTCGGCTGGAGCTTGCGTATTATCAGGAGGTGACAGCTCTTCATCGTGAAGGTCTTCGGGCTCGACACCAGGTTGGTTGATGGGCAACAGAGGAGCAGAGGGAGTCGTATTAGCAGAGGGAGTCGTATCCTTGCCTGAGGGGTCTTCAATCGGTGGCTCTACAACAGGCTGGTCGACAGGTGGCAAGGGAGTCGTATCCATGGCTGAAGGGTCTTCAATTGCATCAGCTAGGTTTTCCTATCCAGAGTTAGCAACTTCAATCAAAAGCAATAGACTGCGTACCATATTCCTCTCTGGCGAGGCTCGAGGACCCTGTTTACTAGAGTCCTGTTGAACTGTGGACTTGGGTTTGCGATTTGGCTTGTCACCAAGAGCCTGAAATTCACCATGTTCTCGTGCAAATAATTGTTTCGTGTGGGGCGTGTGCGCCAAGTTTGCTGGGAAGCGGATTTTGCTTTTGATGGCATTAGCAAAGTTCAAACGATGGAAATGGTGTACAAGTCAGATTTTAAAACCAACAATGCAACAAAACAAAACAAAACAATGAACTAGACAATAAATAGCGGAACAAGCTTGCTATTCAACAACGTCCAAACGATGTGGTAACGTGGCTGCTCTCCCAAAAGTCTGGTAAAAGACATCCAAGTACGTGCTCGCCACCTTCTTTTCAAGCTGATCAAATTCACTGTCAGTGGATTGACGGACTTGTGGCAACAGCTGAGTTCGTTCAATGCCTTTCCAAGTCAACATCAAGTCTCAAAGAGAAAACAGGAAAGGAGCTCGTCCCCGTGGAGTCACTGCAGCAAGCCCAGTATGGGCCTTGCTGAAAGAAATACTGGAGAGATTGTGAGGTACGTCGGTTGCTGGAAAACAATGTTTGACACCACTGAAATTTCCAGTAGGCATCGTGCTGAGTTCAGCATCCAGGGTGAGCAGCTCGAAACGAAAATTCAATTCATTCAACTCCCAAACAATCTCCTGAATTAACTGTTTGCTGCTTGACGAAGACAGTGTAATCTGGGTTCCTCTCCAGATCGTTGAACCCCCGGGTGCCCGTAAGTCTTCTTCTGCCAAAGAAAGCATCGTTAACAACTTGGAACAAGAGGAACTGGCTGTCGACCTAGTCCCAGGCCGAGAAAGTGGAAGACTGAGTAGATCCCGCCATTCTTGATTCGATACAAAGTCATTGCTTGTTGTTGAAGCTGACCTACACTTGAGCAATGCGTTGCGGATGCGTAACCAGCTGGTCAAAAGCACCAGGCTTTTGTCGAGTGTTTTGGGAGTGATGACAAGTGCCGCTTCAGGGAACAAATAACCACCTCGCTTTTTGGTTGGCGTCTGGGAACGATTGACCGAAAGCAATGCATTCTGCCACACATCATTGCTAGGTGGTAACAGAGGGCTTTCGAGACATTGGAATTTGTCGCGTCCACCACCCAACTCTTCTACCAATCACACATGAGCGTGTAAAGTATAATAATCAAGTCGAGACTTACGGTTGGTTTGCTTCTTAGGCCGTGATTGGTTTGGTGATATCGGCTTTGTATCTAGTGAGAGGTTAAGTATTCTGTAGGCCAAATATGAGACGTTCACTTACAGGGATGAGAAGAATGAGATTTTATTTCCTTAGTTCCCAATTTCAGTGGTGTCGGAGATACCGTTACTTTGAAAACTGGTCCGGCAGCATTAAAACAGCCACTAGCTGCCCAGATTGCCTGATGAACAGCTGTCGTGTCAATTGAAGGCCCTTCCCATATGGGAGGCTTCGAAGGAGCCGTTTCAAAGATTTCCAGTCCAAGGACATATGCAACTTGATTGATTCGGAGGTGCATGAGAGCGCTAACAGGGTGAACAAACCAGAAGGGTATTCCGGCCTTGAACAGGAGTTCGGCGTGGTATGTGGTATCCACGAAGGCGCCAACAAGAGTGTTTGTAGGTAGCGGAGAGATGGTAGACATCCCGGAAGCATGCTCAGCAATTCGTGGCTTGTAAATGGTGCAGTAGTTAATGAGCCCGATAAGCTCTAAGTGAAGACGCTGGACCGTTTTAACCGCTGCACGTATGCTTTGAAATGTAGCACTTTGACGCTCGAGAAGACGACTGATGTTGCTAGACAAGATCTGGGCAACGTTTTTCTCAGAAGTATTTGAATGATTGTTGATGAATTGTGAAAGGGTACCCTGCATATCCCAGATAGCATTTCACAATGCTAAGAATTTGTCGCCTGACAATTTGCCAAGGGGAGCGATGATGTTCTGCATAGTTTCATAAATGATATCGGCGGATTGTGGGGTCCACCACAGAAAGGGTGAGTGAGGCTGGCTTTTGAGGTGAGGTATGCAAGAGAGATGGCAAAGGTCGGGGACAAAAGGTTGGGGCCAGACGAGGTAGTTGTGAGGTCCAAAATACTGATCATTGCGCTGGATGAGTTTTTGGGGACCAAGGAGGGGTTCATATACTACATCCATGTAGGGTGTAATGATAAAGTGATGGCCCTGGTCAATAATGGCACCAAAGAAACCGTGATAGTGCTACTTGCTGTATGGTTGGTCAACATTAAGTAGACACAAAGAAGAAAAACCGATGTTGGGCTTTATGCATCAGCAACGACGGGTTTTCTATGAGTTTTGAGGCAGTGACAAAGTCATCACTATGAAACGTAGACTGAAATGCATCAGAAAAATATTCTGAACAGATTAAAAAAATTACTATGAAGCTTCAGATGCATTGAAGAGCAACTGAACTATCCTTCAAAGTGGGTTAGTCCTTGGGACCACGACCAGATAGTGTGGTGCGGTGAACGTCGGCGACCGTAACCGAAATATCTCCCATCACAACCAGGGGCCTACAAGCACAAGCTAACAGCAGATGTTAACAGTCAGAGACTGCCCATAGTGCATGTATCGGCTTGTTGCATAGATGTGATATGCGGAAGTTAAGACGGCCGTTGTGGGACGACTATGCAGTCAGTCCACCGAATGCAAGACCAGCAGTCATTGCATGATAACCGACACGCAGTCAGGTTGTAACTCCCAACCCAGCAAGCAGCCAGGGTTGGAGTTGGGTTGGAGGGAGGGACGGGCCAAGAAAAACCACTTACGGATTGGTCAGTCTCTCAAAATTTGGCACTTTGGTTACGCTCACCAGGAAGCACCAGTTTCGCAACTTGTGCTTGAAGAGCTGGTCGAGGAGAGATGGTCGAGGAGAAGTAAGAGGTGAAAAATTGGTCAGCGTTTCCCATCACGAGCTGATCACGGGCCTCACAGTTCTTTGTTTACTGCTGCATCTCTCTCTCCGCTCACTCCTCCATTCTTGAAGATAAGTCGTTCATTTATTCATTGAAGGTAAGTTGTAAACTAATTATTGTTATTACCACTGAATTTAAGATAGCTTTCATCATCATCGTCGTTCTCCCTGCGTCTAACGAGTGAGCGGCCATAGCTACTTTGCTCGGTTCTCCTCGATTGCAACTTGACTGCTTGTCAGTTGTCTTTGTCGCTCACTTCAGACTGGCTGCTTGCCGTCTGTGTTGAAGTCAGGTTTGCCATTACGCATCTCCATGCAGCCGACTGATACGTGCACTATGGACTCTTATTAGAGTTAACATCCGCCGGTAGCTTGCGTTGGCGGGCCCCTGGAGTACGTGCAGCACCGCTTTGACTTCCTGAAATGCAACAAGACAAGATCTCAGTTTGTTCAGCATTCTTAAACAACACGTAGACTAACCAGTAGACTTTCACAGAATTTGGCACATTCGACATCCGTAGCTACTGTGCTCGGCTCTCCTTGTTGTAACTTGACTGCTAGTCAGTTACTGAGCTGACTACTTTGTCGCTCACCTCAGACTGGCTGCTTGCCATCTGCATTGGCCCTGAGTACGTCCTTTGACTCCTCAAATGGACAATGTTCAACAACAGTTTGTTCGTTATTTGTAAACAACTTGTATACTAACCAGCAGACTTAGACCTTAATGGCGTGCCCAAATCTTTGCAGGATTCGGCATCTCCAACGTCCAGAGCCGGATTTCAGTTTCGTTCCTGGGCCTTTGCTCTCGCACCATCTCTCGAAACCTGCTCCAAAGCGGCCCTTGATTCAACTCAGTCAAGGGCAAACGCTAACCCAACATCACAACTTACCTGTCAACTTGAATGATCACCTTCAGCTAGGAGATCCAGATCAACAACAGGTCCAAGAAGATGACGGCCAACCATCCAATATCGACTATACCTTCAATGATTTTGCACCCAACACTCAGGATTCTCGAACCCACCGGAAGAAGGTCAACCAAGCTAATACCTGGCTGCAGAAGACGCTACCATCACTACATGAAGTGGGTACACCTCAGTGACAATATGCGTAATTCAGTCTGGATCCCTACTAAGGAGTGTACCTGTGGGCAAGCTGGTTTACAACTCAAAGTATGAGTAGTTCGTTGGGAGGGTATGATGTCATGTTTTTACAACAACTACGATGTCTCAATTTCCTTATAGCGATCGAAGAAATAAATCTTCGCAGGTGTACCTGTCGACCAGCTGCTATTCAACTCATTGAGCGTGGTTTATTCCCATGTGCCCCAGTTGCACTGACACTTGCTGTGGATATTAAGATGCTCGATTTCTACTGAGGTCTTTTTCTATGGATATCTCCCAACCATACTGCCCTTACAAAAACTTTGGAGCATTTTCTCGGTGGCCTTGGATACAAGCTGGAGACGATCGTAAGTCATGTATTGACCAAACTTGAACCAAGCTCAGTTATCTTATAGGATGCGCTAAGACGAAGGTTTGGGAATGCCCTCCACTGGTACACCAGCCTTCGCGATGCTGTTGATGACTTCATCAATAAAGTCATCACCGTTTCGCGGCAATCCTACCTCAGAAGCAAGAACTCAAATGAAGTAGACAGGGTGCCTGACTCTCCCAATCTAGCGTCAACACCGACACCAGAGCCAGAGCCAGAGCCAGAGCCAGAGAACAATAACCGTCATAACAAGCGAGCCAGATCTTGTTCAACTGCTTCAGAAGAGCCACCACAGCCCTCTTCCAAGCGGCAGAGAGAAGTGGACCCCCTCTCTACGGAAAACCCGTTTAGCTCCCCAGAAGACTGATCTCGACCTAGTGATTATTTATGGGAACGATGTCCACTTTGTTTCGGTGGAACTGATCGATTTGGGAATAAAGACAGGCTAGTTTTTCCTTGTCATGTTGAGCCATTGCTAACCTTTGATTTCAGGCCAGATAGCATTGTTTGCATTGATGCTTGTTTCAAGCCCAAACACAATAAGCAGTGATGTGATCCTCAGCGATCTCACCCTGCCAGCGTCTTCATTCCTGAAGCCTTAGCTCAAGAAATGGAGAAGCTATCCGACCGCCACCGACAAAAACAAACAAGAAGAGACCGACCATTCCCTTGGATGAAGACGATGGTTTTGAGAATCCGGCCCTGCATGTTCCATGGTCTGTACTCAACGCTTGTGAGAGCAGTTTCATTGCTGCGGATGAACTGCGGGAGAAGGCGAGCAAGGACTTTTTCGATGCAACAGGACTCATGGCTATGTTGTGTCGCCATGACAGAGTTCTTTGGGTCGTGAATATGACATCCCCAGGAGAAAAACAACATTATGTCCTCCTCCTCATTGAAACACTTTTTCAACATCTACCTCGCTGGTGGATCATAGGGATACTCTATGACATTGGATGTCAACTTCATCGTAGTTGCATCAAGTGGGATTTTTTGGGTCATTATCTAGATCGCATTCTCTTTGCGATCTCGGTGTTCCATGCCTTTGGACATGGGTGGCCGTGTCAGTGTATTTACCATCCCCGAAAATGCATCGGGTTTGGTTTATCAGATGGTGAAGGTTGCGAGCGTTTTTGGTACTCCATTAGTTTCCTAATTCCTTACCTGCGCGTAGCTGGTGTAAGTAATCTCCAATCTCTTCTAAGACTTGCTGATTCTAGGACAGTATTATCTTTGTATTTACACTCTTGACTCGCAGATTTGCCATCGCGATTCCGAAGGTCTTCAAAGTTTGGGTCAATGGTTATTTTGCAAGAATCAAAAGTGTTCGCAGAGAAAGTCTGATGCAGGGGAGATATTTAGAAACTGCAGACACAGTGAAAATACTCTACGAACTGAGTGGGCAGCGCAAGTAAAGGCACAGACCCATCCCTTACCCCGTAGGTTTGTTCATCTTGCTTCTACCATTATCGACTTTTCTCAGGTCAATCCAAGAGTAACCTGAAGAATGCAATTGAAGAAACAAAGCGTCTGTGCTTAGCACGAGACAAACAGCGCAAGATTGTACAAGATCTTCGAAGCATCATTGCAGACCCCAATTCTGCCATCTATGAAGTTGCAACTGCTCAAACTGAACTAGGAGAGGCGTCCAGGAGGCTCGAAAATATTCAGAAGTTGGTCAAAGACAAGGAGCGCTTGATAGGAGTGGATGGAAGGATGAAATTGAACAATCTCATGAACGACACATACCAGTCTCACTTGGTTAATGCAAGGGCATTAAAGATACGAATTCGGGAGAAATTGTGTCGGAGGAAGTTCGAGAGGGATCGCCTTGAACGCTCATTGCGACGACAGGCTGATGGTAGTGGTGAGCTTTCTATTTAGATCTGGGCTACTCCTAATTCAACTTCAGAACAAAAACTTCGTCAACATACTGAATCTTCAGTGAAACGACACGACCCAGGAATTCAACAGCTTGCTCAAAAGTATAATTCCATCATCGATGCCATGCTTAAATTAAAGTCCCAAGGCCGAGCCCCAAGACAAGCCATTGCACCACGCAAGATTAACATGGACTGGCTTTTTTCTCTTGATGTGGATGATGACATCTGGCAGGATATTGGTCTAGACCCTGATGCTCTTGACGCGTCAGGGGCTCCACCTCTCTGGCTCAGTGATCAAGATGCAAGAGATGGCATCAAGGCGATGTTGGAGCTGGACCGCTGCAAAGAGGAAGAGGATCGGTTGCTTCATGAACGATGTTGCCTTCAACAGTGGTTTGCAGAGGAGTGGAGAATAGTCGAAGATGCACTTGGTGCATCAGGTATGGCTTTATTGTTAAATTATGATAGGACTTACAGTTATCCAGCGGAATTGCCTGATATTCATCATCAACTTCAGCTACGATCCAATAGGCTTCTGAATCTTTGTGCAGATTGGCAGAAACCTTTGGAACCACTTGCTGCAGGAGATGAACTCCCGCTCTGGGGTCCCTCTGCTGATGCTTTATTGAATGCACGAGTTCATGGAGTAACAGCATTAGTCTCAGTAGACACAGAAGATGATGAAGTAAGTGATCAGGGTAGTGAGCTAGATGAGGAAGATGAAGAGACAGGCTTAGTTGATGCTTTGGATGCGATCGATCTTGCTAATGCTTACTATGAGGAAGATTTGCCACTGTAGTAGTTTTCAAATACTATAATGATAGTTTCATATTCTGATATCTACAAAATTATGAATGATCACTGTGAGGACTGGGATGACCAAGGTACACTTAATGGGTGGACCAAGCTTTACAAATTGGTACCCTGGGATGACCAAGGTACACTTAGTGGGTGGACCAAGCTCTACAAATTGGCCTGGGATGACCAATGTAGACTAATGGGTGGACCAAGCTCTACAACTTAGGCTCTGGGCAGACCAGCTAAGTCCGACCAAAGACCAGATAAAACTGGGAGGACCAACATAGGCAAGGTGGGTGGACCAGGTCACAAGGTTAGGACCTGGTCGGACCAGGTTCCAGATGGCATAGACAGGAGGACCAACATGTATGGGTAACCCAGGACAGGTGGGGGATGTCCATTCCAACATGGAGGGCTGACCATAGATTACAGTGGGCTGACCATGCATGAATAGGATGCCCAGTGTCAGTGGGGATGCCCACAAAGACAGGACCAGAGCTGGGAGGACCAGTGGGAGGACCAGTCTATTCATACTCATACTAGTCTATTCAAACTAATACTACAAACTCCTAATGTGTTAGTATAAGGCATACAAATTCTACTCCAATGTTCTTCCCAAACGGGAGGACCATGCCTTTGATTGGGCAGACCTTCCGGTTTGGGCATGACCTTGGTCCCATCACCACCTTAGATGGGTTATTAAAGCAGTACATGTTCCACCTAATAAGGTGTTTCCAAGGGGGTGCCTGACGTGGCATCCATGCATGAGCAGTCAGTGAGACAGGGTTCAGGAGGATCACAATGTACAGCCATGAGCCTCATGTAGGGGCCAATCATGGATGGAATAATCTGTTCCTGCCACTGTTTCCACTGTGCAGCCTGTTGTCGACTTGTACGAGATCCTGCTCCAGGAGCACAGTAGACGACTGTTGAATTTGTCATATTCCATGCCTATACATTCCTGTCATTACAATCATCAAATAGATCAAGAGGGGGAGATGGTGCTTCTTCCAAAGGCTGGATTTCTGACTGGGGCAAGTACGGTAGGTTGTGGTGTTGGTTGAATGTTTTGTTGCCAATAAAAGCAACCAGTGCAGGGTCTTGATAACAAGACCGATGATGAGCAGGTGAAGGACCATCTTTTAGATTAAAATTAGGTGTTTCTTGCACAGCAATACCTCATTGTCTTGGTCTAGACATTGTTGAGAATGAGAATACACATGATTGTCAACAAAAAAGTGAACAAGATCAATTTAACACTACTTTACACGGCATCTACTATGAGCGGAAGACTGTGTGGAACGATAGGGGGCCTACCAAAAACTCTATAGAATGTCACCGCATATGTTTGAGTGAGTTCTCGAATTCGTGCAGGTCTTTTTCATCTCGATGAACCCAAGAATGTGTGGCATCAACTGACGCTGCTCTAGGTCTCACCAGGAAAACATCAGGTCTCTTAGAGCAACAAGGTAAGGCATATGAGACCATATGTCCACTGCTGCAAGTCCCTCATTTGCTCGAGCAACATCTGGAGCCAAGACAAACCCATTGCCACCCTCAGGACAACAGCAGAGAATATGAATGTAACATGGTACAATATCTCCAGCATCCTCATCCTCCAGGTCACTGCAAAGATAGTCATCAAGAGCTGTCAGCTCAAACCGGAAGTTGAGCTCGGTAAGCTCCCATACAATCTCCATAAAGGTCTGGGGATTGAGGATCTTTTCGTCATCCAGTTCTTTACCGTTCCAAGTGATCTTGGTGGTCCCTTGGTCAATTATCTGAAGATCCAAACATTGTACCAAACTACCCAACAATGATAAAAGGCAGTTATGTGTTTGCTTGGACTTTGCCTTTGTATTAACAGTAGTATTGGGTGAAATGAAGGTGAGAGTAAGCAAAGTTTGCCACTCTTGGTTTGAAATCAGGCATTTACACTATTTGAAGGCAACTGCCTGCTGGATGAATGGTTGACACAGCTTCAGCCAACTTGTAAGGTAAGTCCACTGTTTGTCTTTTGTTGTTACTGAGACCATAAGACCAGGCTCAGGGAAGGCATACCCTCCAAGGTTCAGGCCTAAATGACTGCTGTGATCGATGCAGAGCAATGCATTCTGCCAGGTAGGATTGCTAGGTGGATAGAGAGGATTGTCTGGGTGTTGAAATTTGTCTCTACCACCAGTGTTGGTACCTTGGAGGAGAATATTAGAATAACTTGAATGAAAAGGCATGGATTGTTACCTGTGGCTGATTGTACTATTTTCTCTTTATCCATTTTGTTCCTTCGTTTGTCATCTGCAAAATCGAGATTAGTGGGTATAATTCTATTCAGCCAATTAACATTCCACTTCTTTTTCTCTGTTGAGAAGCCACTAGATGAAACAGATGAAGAGGCTGACAATGCTGATTCCTGAAAAACGTTACAAGACCCTAAATGACCGAAGTGTTGCATGATGGCATGATGTTGTGCAAAGAGATTGGGTGGCCCTTCGTAGATGACTGATGCACCTGGCATGCACTCTTTGACTTCTGGGAAGGCCGACTCTAGGCTGTTATCTACTCGAATGTGAAGAAGGTCGTTGTTATGAACAGAATTTATCCATTAGTTTCTTTTCATTTCATTTCATTTTGTATTCATTTTCCATCTTATTTCCACTATATCTCGGCTTATTCCTATCTCCTATCTTCTATTTCCACATTGTCTCCATTTAATCAGTCTTTCTCATCATTTCATATCTATATCTCTCTCTATCTCCATTAGTAGTACCTATCCATTGTCTCGGTTCTCTTATCTTTCAGGCTTACCTTTCTAGTTCCAGCTTCTTTTCATATATCATTCATGTTCCAGCCATTCTTATTGTCTTCTCTTATGCTCCATCCATATCTATTAGTCAGGATGCTTATCTATAGCTGTGTATACAGTATAAGTAGGGGTACTATTGATGTATTCTCTTAGTCTTGATATTAGTCTTTTCTCCCACTTCTACCACTCAGAGTGTCCTCTAAGTGCAAAATCTCTTCAACTATTGTCCTGGAGGCATGCTAGGTCCATGATGGAGTCCCCAAAGGCAGTAGGTTATATTATGTAAGATATGGTTCTAGTGGATGCCTGACAGTCGTGTACTGAATAGACAAACCAGTAGGGTATACCAGCTTGAAAAAGCCTTTCTGCATCTTGAATCTTGGTAACAAATGCATCTATAAGGTCCTGAGCAAATCCTGCAGACCGATCTGTTCCCTATATCATTGGTTTGTATTTCTCACAGTATGTGATCAGTCCAATGAGCTCCAGAGAGAGACACTGCAGAGTGGTACAGTTGGCTAGCATTTGCCGAAATGTAGTGGTCAGAAACTCAACCCTGGTCAATAGCTGTTGGATAGCCTCAGCGAGTTCAATTGCTAGCCTGCGTTCAGTGGAGTTTGAGTGTTTACGAATGAATCAGGTACAGCCCTGCAGAACTGTGCCAACCGTTGATGCAATTTGCAAAAAAAGATTGCCTCTGAGCTTTCCAAGACTGCCAAGGACAGTGGGTGCAGTTTCAGTGGCGAAGTCGTCAGCAGAAAATTTAGACCAGAGTAGACGCAAAGGAGAAGCTTCATCATACTGAGGGATGCAGCTAAAATGGCACAATCATTCATCAAAAGGCTGCAGCCAGAGTGTCCAGTCATTTTCACCATAACTTCCGTCAGTGCGCATTTGGACTCTTTGGGTTCCAAGTGGGGGATACAGAGGATGGTCTGAGTAAGGTGTAACGACAAAATATCGACTGTCCGCTATCACAGCACCATACATGCCATCATAGGTGGTTGGCTGATCCAAAGGAGCTATGCATTCATCAGTCACAATTACCACTAATTAGCAATAAGACATACATGCTTTGTGTAGCAGTAATTCAGGATTTTTTTGCAGTCGCTCAGGGGAGACGGCATCGTCACTATGGACAAGGTGATTTGATAGTTCCTAGAATATAGAGTGAGTGGAGAAAAAATAAAATGTAAAGCAAACTAACCGAGTAAAGTGAAGACATGGTTTAATGGAAACGATACGAAGGCTATGCAACAATAAGTCTCGTCTGACCTGGACAAACAAATTGAAGAAAATTGCAAAAAAAAAAGCCAGATCCTTGTTCTCCACATCTCCCACAAATTGCTCAAGAGCAACAAAAGCGTACATCCAAGCAGCACACTTCATGCAAACCAGCATCAAGCAAGATGGCATGACCCCCAAGTAAGGTACACTGCAGGAGAGTAGCTGGTTGATGATAGTCAAAACCAGCAGCATCTTGACAGTAGTCGAAGGTGCAAATGACTGACAGTAGTCGAAGTCAAATGCAACTGACTATAGTTGATGTCGCGAGGTAGGAAAGATTGGGCAGTGAGCCAACTTACCACTTGCTGTAGAATAAGCTATATTGCTGTTTAGAATGGGTTTCGTCAAGAAAGAGGCACTTACTGTCGAGGTGGAGGTCGTGAGCTAGCAGAAGTAAATAATGGTGGCACGATCATTACACACCTTGCTCTCGACTAATAGTCAAGTAAGGTGGGGCAGACTACAGTCGCCCATTCCGTTGTCAGTTTCACTAATGTGGCTGACATTTTGGGCTCCACTATGCAGTGACCCTGTCCCTGCTTATTATCTTAGGCTGCTTTCAGCTCTACACTGTCAGACTTCTTTTGCACTAGCCTTCACTATCCATGCTACCTCTCCTTCACTTATTGGTGAGTCTTCTTTTGCATAGCTGGATTGATGCTCATTTTGCGCAAAAGACTTCATTGTGTCGCACTCTGTTGATAAGACCACTAGGTGGCAAAGGCTGGAAATCTTTTGAAACGCCTCCTAAGGCGAATTTCAGGCATCTCCTAAACAAGAGGAAGACCTTCTAAGAGACTAGCCTATAGGTTAGAAGGTACCCCATGTCATAAGAGGCATGTGGCATCGATTGTGGAGTATATCACTCCTGCAGGCAGTCAAATCAGACTTAAGACGAGTTGGCTTGGGCCTAAGGCTCAGTTAATTGTATCCAAGTCACTCATCATCACCTTGACTGCAATGTACATCATATTGAAAGTCTAAAGAACGAAATAGCCAACTTCTAGCATCGAAGTCATATCTCTTAGAACAAGATTGGGAATGTCTTAAGACAACGGGTTTGCTTAGGGAATGATTGATCAGGCAATATGCCAACAGTGTAACATCACCTCAGGCGAGAGAGTCAAGAGAGTCCTGATGGTAAAAACTACTATCAACAGGCTTTCTAAGAGAGTATAAGGGAACCATCCAAGAGATGGGTCCCACCCAAGAAGAGCACAATAAGACTGCCTATTAACTAAGTTGTCTTAGGTACACAGATACGACATCGGCAGTACTCAGCCATCGCTTAGAAGTAGGATCGACATGTCATGCCAAGATTATGCAACCAGTTTGACACACCCCTACAGCATGGCACTCCTACGGCAGTAAAAGGATGAGGAATCAGAATGGCACATACACGTACAAGTCAGGTGCTTAGAAGGTTCTAGAAGGATTTAGGGAGTATAAAACTGGGAGGAAATGAAGAAAGAAAAGCAGAATACAGACAAAGACAGAACAGCATGTATTTCACAGGTATTAATACTACCTTGCACTTTGAACCACCAGACTACATAGCATCTAATCACACAAGAAATTGCTGCGTCTAAGACTAACTAGTACTGTTTGGAGAATGTTTGCATTGCGGAGTGTCCCCAGCGTTATCACTTAGGACATTGTCAACTTGAAATTAAGTGAACTCAGTACCGCCTAAGGGCCAGAACAGTTCCGTTAGTCACTGAAGTAAACTTGCATGTGAGTCACCAACTTAGTACCTCCTCCTCTCCTGTATCCTCATGACCGCACTTGTTGTCATCAGCCCTAAGGAGTCATTCTCCTAAGAGCACCTAAGCCCACTGTTTAGTTACACTGGCATCTGAGTCTGCAGTCTAGTACTCCAGCATCTGAGCACTTTCTAAATGGAGTCTCTACTCGATCTAACGAACACCCTCCTTCATTGTCTCGTGCAGTGATCTTTGAGATCTTTTAAATCAAAGTCTCACCCACAATGCTTAGGACTTATCTGACAGTCTCCAGTAGAACACTCAATTTGTCTAAGTCAATCTGAAGCCCATCTGATTGGAGTCTGCCCTAAACCAGCGACTTTCTAATAGTTATACCACTCAGGTACTTACAAGAGGATATAACATCTCTGTTACTTAGAAGAAGTGTCAGGGCAGTACTTAGAGAAGTACTACTTTGAGTGTTGGGTTGTTGGTTGGGGTTTAGGTACCTTGCCTCCTTCACTTAGGTAGACTCGTTTCTCTTTGTAGCATAGTCAGCTCACCTTTTCCGTCATCACACGGTCAGGTTCCCTTTCACCATTAAGCTGGGAGTAGACAACTGTGCTATTTGTATGCTAGTAAGTCTCGAGAATGCCAACAATTTCCAACATGCAGTAGATAGATACGAACTGTAATTAGGTGGTTTCCATAGGATGGACTTCATCAAATGTCCAAGCACAATACAACATGTCTTGCTCCCCATTGTTCGGCATGTAACAGACGTGTCTTGTTTGAATTTTAAAGCTCTTGTTCTCTAACAAACTCACATGATCTCACTCTATGATTTTATCATCCTACTTCATCACTCAGATGCATCGAAATATGCCTGCAACACAAGCCCAGAACACAGCACACAATCCAACAAGCCATTACAGTCACTAACTGACCCTCCATGGCCTCCTCGTAAGTGAAGAATCAACTCATACAGTATTGTCAGTCAAGCCCTTCATGAGACTGAGGAAGAAGCTAGCAATACTGAACTGGTTGACGAAGTGAACCCAGTTGAAAAAATCACTGGCACGAAACCAGTAGCGCTTCCTGAGGAACCAATTCAACCTGAAGAGCAACAATCACCTACCAACACACCACCTACTGACAAAGAGACTATAGTTGATAAACCCGACACTGCTGCACCTTTTCCACCTACAGCTCAGCCCGTGTTCAATCCTACAGTCAAAGCACCTGCTTGTCATGAGCCTGACAGCAATGAACCACCTGTAGCTAACGACCAGCCTATGGAAGAGGACAGCTTAGAGACCCACGACCAGCTCAGATGGCAATGTCGTCCTGTTGAAGAGACACACGAAACAGTATTGGCTCAAGAGGATACTCCTGAGTTCTGTCACAGGCCGATTGATGAGGAGACGTTAGAGACCCACAACCAGCTCAGATGGCAATGTCGTCCTGTTTATGAAACACACGAAACAGTATTGGCTCAAGAGAATACTCCTGAGTTCTGTCATGAGCCGATTGATGAGGAGACGAGGGAGGCAGCCTTAGCCCTGAAAGAGGAATACGAAGAGAAAATGATGGCTCTGTTGAAGGAGAGGAGTGTCTCCCTTCATGCACTGTACTGTGCTGTTGGCGATGATACAGTAAAACATTGTTCTATTTCAGCTTGGAATGCATTCCAACAGTACGAGGCTGTCCACAATCCTAAACCCAAGGACAGTAAGTTATATCCAATTGTAGGAGTTAACTTGCACAGTTCCTACCAATATATATGTCAAAGGCTTAGCAGATCATTACTAGCCACCTCGACAATCCTGAAGATCCGGCTCAACTTGAGGAAGAGTTTTGTGAAGAACTAGAATGGTTTCACAAACAAACAGACACAATGGTTGATCTCATCAAGGACAAGAGCCTGAAGAATGTGGCAAAAAAGGCAATGAAGGAATTCATAGACCAAGTTTGTTCTTTTTTCCTTTCTACAAGCTGAGCTGATCTCACTGCAGGCCCAACAATGGTTCCAACTGTACGGAATTGTTATCTGGGGGTGGTTGATTAGCACTGAGTGTGATTCTGGGGGCAGAACAGCTAGTGCAATAAGGGGTCCAACAGGGCCTTTTGAGTTTTTGAAGGTGAAGATGGGTCAGAGAAACATAATGCGGCAGATCCAGGAGTTCAAGGCTGATCTTATATTCATTCGCTTTCTCTTGTGTAGTGGTGTGTAACTATTCCACAGTGTTGAGGAGAGGAAGGAACAGAGTGAAGAGACAGCTACATCATCCTATGTTGATAAATTGAAGCTCGTTCAGAACAACTGTGGTGTTGAACAGGATGCTGACAGGCAGAAGTTGATTGTTCATTTGTGTTATGACCTCAGTAAGTGGCATTGACTATTATTTATCATAATCTCTGATACGCTATTCTAGCTCAATTGCACTCTGAAGATAACAATTTTCTTATCCCCAAAAATATGCCTTGGCACAACTGGGCTGATTGGGCATATAAGAATAAAGTCGTGCTACTTAACTGCACCAATTCCATCAATCAACTTCAAGGATTTGAAGGCAGGTTTCACAGCACAAATGATGAAGGATATGGTTCAGCCAAGAGACCATCAGGCAGGCATCAAACCTGCTATACAGAATGAAGCTGAGGATGCTGGTGTACGTATCGAATGATGGACTAGTGGTACGTCAGATGTCTCTTTGCTGAATTGAATCGCTTACAGTTATTTTAGATGAATGCGAAGCTGAGCTATATGATATGGCCGATATTCCTTTGGTTATGGACTCCAACTGCCATGTCCTCCTCACTGTGAAGGACTCGAAGGCTTATTTAGTTGATCTGGGCACCCAATCAAAACAGTCTCACAAAAATTCCTATGGTGTCATGCAAGAACAGGATCATCTTCAGCAGTGAGACCCCTCACCCAATCCTCATTGACTTTCACTGTATGGTCCACTGGTTCCCAGCTGGCATGCCAAGTACGCAAACCAAACAAGATTTGAGGATGACAACAGTAGTACTGATGTCAATATCCCACATCCCACAAAGAAACGGAAGTTGGACCCTTGCCAGACACCATCACAGCAGATACATCAGGGTTCAGCAAACAAAAGCAGATATGATTGAAGGTGTTTCTTACTCTAATGTTCCTGATTCGACTCTGTAGAATACCGTCTACCATGTATGTATTTTTGATGTATGAAGATTAATGATAGCTTTTGACTCATAATTGCCTGATGAGTGGATGAATTCAAGCTAGTGCAACTCCATATGAACACAATAGGAACTGAGGATTATTTTTTCATGAACTTGGAAACTTGAGTGCTTTAATTCTGATATATGTATACTATCAGCCATGTGCTATTAACTTGATATCCTTGCTGTATACTTGGATGTGGTTGGACCACACCCTTTTTGGGCAGACCATGGTTGGACTTATATGTAGTGGGCAGACCAAGGTAAGGATAACCACAGGTGCAGGTAACTCACAGGTACCTGCAGGTGTATCTGTGGGAAAACCTGTTAAAACCTGCATCTAACACCTGCAGGTCCAAGAAAGACGCTAGAGTGCAGGTACAGGTCTACAATCCAGGAGTTGCACAGGTACCCACAGGTACCTGCACCTGCACCTTACTGGCATAGCTTGGGTGTCTCCAGAATTAAGCCAACTACATTCAATCAACTATGTACATGTCCATTATCTTCTACTCTCCACCGTGGACCTTTTTCCTTCATGTTCATAACAATTTGGTCCTTTGGAATGAGCCCCTGTTTATTCCATGCTGCATAGACAGTTGCAGCATGAACTGATTTATCTGATAGATTGTGATGAAACTTGCTAACCATCCGGCCACTTCTGGAAAAACTACATTCTCCTGTAGTAGACGTAGCTAG
>QLOY01000266.1:0-31824 GCA_003313965.1 Megacollybia marginata | reverse complement strand
TCCTTCAATAGATAAACCACGGTCACCGACCACCGACAATTCCTCACTGATTCCCAATCTACCGTCGCCTACACCTGACCAACTTGGACCAGCTGCTGTTAAGCAGCTCATGACGTGGGGTACGCTCAATGCAACTCCACGAATACTATCTCGCTCGGATGACCCTGTTGGTTCGAGTATTCCATTCCGAATGAGCGAACCTTCAGTACGTGAGCAGCTATCACACAAGCTCTCAAACAACGCATCGAAGAGTCTTCGTGCCAAGGCAGAGTTATTTGGATTGACACCCAGTAAAAAAATTCGCAAAGGATCGATGGGTCCTCCTACTTGGACACCCAGAAAATCAGAAACATTGGGCAATTTGACACCTGCTGCGAAGCGACTGCTTGACCGGACAACAATGGGGGCACTAGCAGCCAGAAGAGTGGAAGATGCCGAGCGTCGAGCGCGATGGCAAGGAGGTAATAAAGAAACAGATCTCAGTCGCGTCAGATGGACTCCGACACCTAGCTCGTTGGGAAGATGATATGTAATCCATGTATACAGTCTACGATTCCAATACCTTTCGACGCTTTGCATCTCTCTCCTCCGTATTATTCTCGACCGGTTTGTCTGGAGACACAGGCTTGAGTGTCTTTTTCTTCACCACAACGCCTTTGAGGGTCTTCTTGTCTTTTTTCTTGGTAGCTGCGGGCCGTTCCGAGATGGTAGGCGGACTGACTGTATGAACGCGGGCTGCTACGGCCCTGCTCATTATCAGCAGAGCAAATGAAAAAAAAAAGAAGATACTACTCTTTAAAACTTTGGACTTCTTGGCCGTCGCTCTCTTTGATTTGACGCTCCGCCGCTTCCTGTCGTTCGCGTACAGAGTCCAAGAACATGATTTCGTCTTCCTCCAAAGCTCTGAACTGATTTGCTGAACGACAGCTCAGTAATCGATGAATACTCAAGTAGACAAGTAGCTGACCTAGTTTATTTTTTTCCTCCCACTCCTCCTGCTTGGCAATTTTGTTGGCCGCGAGTTTCTAGTGTTGCCAACAGCAGCTCAGGTGAATACTTTTGTCAGTCTACACGATCCGCTGCTCACTTCTGCAAGACTTCTGCCATCATACGCAAATTCTTCTTGCTGTTTGGGGGGTTCCTGACCTAGGCTAATGAAGCTGTAGTTACTTTTTTTAAGAGTTCAGTTGCGACTTGCCGAGCATAAGCGGCCTTCCACTGCTCCTCGCGTCTGGCCCTGGCCTCTGAACAAATTAAACAATGCTTCTGGTGAACTAGAGCTTACCCTCAATGTCATCTGACGACACGAACCTGGAACCGACTGCGCGGGCTGAGAGGGAAGGGAGATCGTCCATGACTCGGAGTGGCGCGTGACGTGCATCAACACTTGCCACCGCAGTCAGAGTCAAGGTGGTGGTGTCGAGATTTATGCCTCAACGCCCATCATCATTATCAACATCAAGCAGCAATCTTCCAGCAGCAAGCCATATCAATACTGCGCCTCGTAATCCGTTTATCTCAATTTCATCCCATGCTCATGTCGTTACAGCTTGGGCAAAGGACGAACCCCCTTCACCCACAGAACTACCAGTGTCGTTAGAAACTTTCGGAACTGAATCCAGACTTTCTGATGTTGCATCTTACCAGTCTGCCTCTCCCAGTCGTTGGTGGGCATTCACGCTGCCAAGACCTAGAGACGGCCAGCCAAATCCTCAGAACAGCGGTTCTCGAAGAAAGGAACGCTCATTGTCCTGGCTTGGCTCCTCTAATCTCATGAAAGACGGGAATCGCAAAGATTGTAATGTCGAAACAGTTGAAAGAACAGGCTTCCGTGACTGGAATCTTTCGATTACTCTTCCAACACCTACTGTGCAACAGCCATTCACTTTGTCGCACAATGCTACGCCTGGCTGGGATACCCCATGGTCCGCACGAATGGCAGCTCAGGGTCCATCCAGGCGTCGGCGTGATGGATCCTTTGCCGTAAATACTGTGGATGAACAAGAGACTTCTTCTGTTCGTAAATCACAGACTCGAAGAAAGAAGTTTCGTACCTTTTTGCTGACCAACACATATGTACCTTTGGCAAGTCCACTTATTCCATTTATCATGCAAAGTTTTGACACTATGCCTGTAGCTCTTTCGTTTTATCAATATTGCTTTTACCACTGCTGCTCTAGGTGTTGCTATTCGAATACGACAGTGGGAAAAGCAAAACAACGTCATGGGCGTCGTAGGAAGCTCACCGTATGCACTCATAGACTGCTCTATTTGATTGACGCAATGCACTTGTTGCAGGACTCTTGTCATAATATTTGCACCATTAACCCTTGTACATGTGATGGCTGCAGTCTATGTGAGCTTCCCAGTGTACTGCTTCAAAATACTAATGGGTGCAGCTTGAGTACTTTGGTCGTCCGCTTGGCCTCTGGCGTACATCTGCAAAGCTCACCCACACTCTTTCCGAAGTTTTATTCATCTGTGCTTGGTCGGCAGCTCTTTCCCTCTGTTTCGACAACTTTTTCACTTCACTCGTCCCTTGTGCATCACCGTCCAGCATATCGTGGTACAACCAACTACCGCGTCCCCCGACCAACCTTCCAAACTTTGAGGGCAGTATAGGAGATAAGCTCTGCGACAGTCAATTAGCCTTAATTTGTTTAGTTGGTGTCGGCCTACTGATGTACTGCATCAATCTGGTCATCAGCCTCTTTAGGATCTTTGAGAAGGTGAAATATCACCCGGCAGCTCTCCGCTCATCCCCATAATCACACACTCGCTCGAGCAATGATGTATCAATTCTTATAGCATGTACTATCTATATCATCAAATTTACCTATGCGGAGGGAGTTTTGGGTACGAGCGACTTGGCCGCCATCAACTGGATAATAACTTGATCACGTGGTCCAAATTTCTTAGCTGCCTTTATGCCCAAGTCGCAAAAGAAGACAGGTAAAGGACGGCTTGATAAGTATTACAGGCTTGCCAAGTGCGCTTTGCTCTTAGAAACACTGCATGGACTCATCTCTGTCAAAGAGAACAGGGCTACCGTGCTCGTTCAGCATTCAAACTCATCCAGCTAAATAAAAAATACGGTTTCCTGGAGACTGCACAATGCTGTATTGATCTCTGTGCAGCCCCTGGTGGATGGCTTCAAGTAGCGAGCAAGCAAATGCCTGTCAATAGCATAATTCTAGGCAAGTATCCCAAACATCCTTGTTCAGTTTCACAAATACCTCAAGAGGCGTCGATCTTGTTCCCATCAAGCCAATTCCTCGTGTTATTACCTTTGCTGCTGATATCACCACTCCTCGGTGCAAAAATTTTATTCGGAGTGAGCTCAAAGATTGGAAGGCAGACGTTGTCTTGCACGATGGTGCGCCAAATGTCGGTACTGCCTGGGTTCAGGATGCTTACAGCCAGTCTGAACTCGTCTTGATGAGTTTGAAGCTTGCTGTCGAGTTCCTGATCAAAGGAGGAACCTTTGTCACAAAAGTGTTTCGGAGTGCAGACTACAACAACCTGATTTGGGTGTTTAATCAACTTTTCGCCAAAGTAGAAGCTACCAAACCACCATCTTCCAGGTCTGTCATGGTCTCTTAAGCACTGACTATTCGGTTCATAATCCCCAGAAACGTTTCTGCCGAGATATTCGTCGTTTGTCGTGACTTCCTGGCTCCCAAAGTCGTTGATCCCAAGTTTTTGGATCCTAAGCATGTTTTCAAAGATCTTTCCGCTTCTATCTCAGATGGCATTGATAAAGGAGCCTCACTGAACAATGTCCATGCCAATGTCTTCCAGCCTAGCAAGTCCAGACGAAAACGGGACGGATACGCTGATGGGGACTACACTCTTTTCAAGGCTACCCCAGTGTCAGACTTTATCAGATCGCCAGACCCTATCAGTGTCCTTGGCGCTGTCAACAAACTCACATTTTCCACGGACGAAGAGAAACAGTCGGTAGCTTGCTAGTCCCACCATCGAGTTATTAATCTCCTGCAGATGGTTGGCTTGGGGGATAACAACAGACGATGTGAAAGCTAACTGCAATGACCTCAAAGTTCTGGGCAAGGGTGACTTTAAGACTCTTATCAAATGGAGGTTGGCGCTTCGTGAAGAGGTAGGTACCACACCAAACAGAAATTAGATCTTCATCGTCTTCTAGCTTGGACTTGACGTAGAGAATACATTAATCGAGGAGCTTACAGAAACAGTCCAAGTCACAGACGGAATGGATGATGAACATCAGATACAAGAAGAGGTATCTATCAGCTCTTACTGGCAGTCTTGTGCTTATGACTTACAGCTTGAACGTTTAAATGCAGAGGCGACAGCACGTTTGAAGCGAGAGCGCCGACGCGCTAATGAGCTCAGAACACGAATGCTCCAGCGTATGCAACTTCAAATGACCGCTCCTCTTGACATTGGGTTGGAGCAGCACGATTCTTCTTTGTCCATGGGGCAAGAGGATGTTTTTGGTGTTGATTCTGCACATACCCTGCTTAAACATGGAGGCCGAGCAAAGTTTCTTGCTGGCAGCACCGATTCAGACAGTGACGACACTCCAGATAATCCCAAGGAACCTGATAACCTTGACCCTGATGACGACGAGGGTGAGAGGATGAGGGGGCTCGAAGCAGAGTTGGACGGTCTCTATGACGCCTATCAAGGCAGATTGCGGGAGCGAGATGCTAAATTCAAAGTCAAAGAGGCTCGAAAGAGAAATATTGAACGAGAAGAGTGGCATGGCATTCGGACACAAGCCAGTGAAGGCGAAAGTGATGAGAGTGAAATCGAAGGAGGCTGGGCTAAAATGGAGATGGCAAAGGACGCCGATGACACTTCATCTAGCGGTGAAGATGAAGAGGTATCCATTGGTATGAAGCGTGCCCGTCCCCACGAGGACAGGTCGTCCAAACGGGCACGAGTCAGTCTATCCCGCCAAGCCAACACTGCGACTACCAGCCAGACCAAAATTTGGTTCAGTCAAGATATTTTCGCAGATATGGACCTCATTGATGACGTTGATCCTGATAGCGATAAAGTCATGGATGTTGATGGACAGGATGAAACTGATCACGATGTGAGATTTCTTTTGGCAAGCACACGATCTCTGACACTTGAGACTAGTCCTCAGACGACGCAATTGAACCCTCATTATCGGATGAAGCGCAAACATGGGATGTTCCGGATGACACAAGTCAGGCAAGGATAAATTGTGGGTCTATCCATTACTAAAATGCAGTCTCATATCCTTTTCATAGCTGTAGGCCTCACAAACGCAGAAACAGTCACTATCGCTCAGCAACTCGTCAATCGAGAAAAAACCCGCACACAACTCATCAACGACGGCTTCAATCGTTATTCTCTAAATGCCAGAGACGGTCTACCATCTTGGTTCTTGGATGACGAATCCAAACACTACAAACCCAATATTCCTATAACAAAGGAAGCAGTGACTGCTCTTCGAGCAAAGCAACGCGCTCTCGACGCGCGGCCTATCAAGAAGGTCGCCGAAGCCAAGGCTAGGAAGAAGTTCAAGGCTGCACAACGTCTGGAGAAGGCCATGAAGAAAGCTGAAGGTGTAAATGCCACTGCAGACCTGTCAGAACGAGAAAAGGCGCAGCAGATTGAAAAATTGCTGCGCAAAGGCATGTCCTCACGAAAAAAGAGAAAGGAAGTCAAAGTTGTTGTTGCGAAAGGGGTTCATAAAGGTCTGAAAGGCCGACCAAAAGGCGTGAAAGGACACTACCTAATGGTTGATTCAAGAATGAAGAAGGAGGTATGCACTTCTCTTCATATTAAGCACCGTTGCCTGACGTGTACATCAGGTGCGGGCAAAAAAGCGGAAGGAATCAGCCAGGAAAAAGAGATAGCCAGTAGAATAAAATTTCGACTGAATCTAATCACGACATAGAACTGGTGGCCGTAGACAGATAATCACAGCTTTCGAAAAACAATTTCCAGTCCTCTTCAGACTTGACATTGTTGCAACGGACCTGATAATGACTGAGTTCAAGGTGGAACTGACGCTGCATGGCCATACCTTGCAAATCATCGACTTTTGATTCCCCTCTAAGTCAAGGATACTTTCACTGATTGCCCTTGTTGAATGAGATGGACCCCACGAGATGGAATCAATGTTTTGTCTCACACTAGAGCTCGAATCTAGTATATAAACCTTGTCTCGAAAGGAAAGCAGTAAAGGTGTCTCTGGTTGTTGGACTTTAGGTTCGGTGTAATGTAAACTGGAGAACCGTCAATATCTTCCTGAATCATTTCGCATGCATACTAGGAATGCAGTTCGCCAAAATATCTTGTCAACTCATCCGGCATTTCGTTTTGGGGAATGGATGCGCGATCAGTGGCGGTAAAATGAATGTCCATCGGGCTAGGTAGCAATATTATTAACTGGACATGAAAAGAGCGAGGTTGAACAAACCGGTCAGGCAGCATCAGACACAGATTAGTTTGCAATCCGGTCCAAAACTGAGAGGGCGAGGAAAGGCCGGACTGTTCAGGGAGTCCCGAGGTAAACTGGGCACTTCCGACAGCGTGATCAGAGTCGGAAGAGGAAAGGATCAGCTCAGAACATAATATTTCAGCAGGATGCAGCTCAGATCGTGGCTGTGTGGCATGCTGGTCTGGTGGCACGGCACGATAAATCAATCTATGCAGCAGTCGTTGCTGTTTTGGGGCAGAATCAAGGAGGGCGACAGGCAAACTGGGGTTAAAATGAGTGGAATTCTTAAATCAAAGTATGAGTCACCTTGGTGCAAATATGTTCCTCACTGAATGTTCTTTTATCCATTTCATGATGGAAGATAGTGGCCAATGCCCCTTAAGAGGCGGCACAATTGACGGCCTCGTGGAGGGCGGCGCAACTATTAAAGCATGTCCAAATCTTCACTAGTCAGCAGAGATTGAGGTACAGATAACGCCTCACGATGCTGTTACATCAGAGATCTCCCGCCCATCTGCAGACATCGTCTGTTCTAGAAGATCTTTTATATGGCATGTCTCTCTGGGTGGAGATCAGGGCAAGAAGGCAGACAAAGACACATCATACTCCGACAGGTTCAGCACACGACCTTTGCCGTGCGCAAGGCCACCGGTCTTGTCTACGTTTTCGCTGCCGGCGAACGAATACCACTCTCCAACATGTCGAACCCTAAATGTACCCCCAGCACTGACTGTCCAGGGTAGAGGTCGTGTCGATAAGAACGGGTAAAGGGAATAATTATGAGGAAACATGAACAATGGAACTGGGCTGGAAGTTGCTACACCAAGCGGGATATAGGCAAAGACCGCTTTCTCGTCTGGTTCCTAATAGTAGGTAAGGCAGTGTGCTAGACAGACAATGGAAAAATACATGACATGAGGCACGAATTACTAACCGCCTGGCGAGCTCAAATGCTCGACGGTCACTTGCTTTAAAAAATATTCGAACCTTTCCAGGGCCAAATTGGGTCCACGCTTAATTAAGATTCGTAGGCTACTTACAAGGCCTTCACCAAGATCTTCTAAGAATGCACCGGTGAGGCGGGATATACGCTGCAGAAGATCCGGTCGAATGGAGGAGAGGGTAGGCAAGGTGATTTGTTCCTCAGAAATATCCTGCTAGAGCTGTCACAGAGTGTCGCAGAGTTCAGACTAGCACTACCTGCTTGAAGGCTGACATATATTCTTCCAACTGCTTGATAGATCCCAGAAGGCCCTCTACTTTCAAGGACATCGGGTGGGCGGAGAAGGTTATGTGAACCTTATATTTCATTGACAAGTCGAGGAGATCCGCTCCGTCTTGAACAGCTTTTAGTCAGTTGGCAGAAACTGAAGCGGGTTACCTTTTCCCAGAATCAAGAACGATTGACGAACATCCAAAGGAAAGGCTGTGAACGTTTGTGAACACCAGATAAACGAGTGCCGCATATTTACTTTGAGAGGACAGTTCTGTCCAATCGCGTTGCCGCTGTTCAATTATAGAGAGAGACGGCCAATTCCATTGCTTTTCCATGATAGTCATGGCATAGTACTGTTTTCCTTTCTCCTTGGGACGGTCTAGGCCATAGAGTCGCACGAATTCCTTCAGCTGCTTGACGCTAAAAGAAAGCACAAGAGTATCAAGTAGATTCCTGTATTCCTGTGCATATTGGGGTGTTCCAGGAGTCGAATGACGTGCAGGACGCCTGCGTTCAATGTCTGCAATCGTTACAGTGTTGCGTGTGGAGTCAATATGGTCGAGATAGTCCTGGACCTTTGTAAAATCAAGGATGTGCTTTGGAAAAAACTTAGGCTTTGGCACCAGTCTGGATGATGGCCTATATCTGATTAAACAGCGAGTCTGTACGCTGCGGTAACAAATATGGCGTCGCGCACATTGAAGCATGAAAAATGGTGGCACGTGCAGCCTTCTAGTATGTCTCTCGACTACTCAGATATCGAAGCAAAGTTCACTTCCATCTGCTCTCTGTTGTGACAGCTGACTCTCTGCAGGTATCAAGTCGAATTTGACGACAACCTCGACAACACCTTGGTCGTCGACGGTGTCCCAGTCATAGACAGCTCAAAACTGTCAAAACTCGTCACAAAAATCGCGAAAGACTTGCAAGTCTCAAGTTTCTGTTTGAAATCATATTCATCCTGTGTAGCACGAAAAAAGGTGCACCAATAAAGAATGACGATATCTTTATTCCATTCGATGGCTCGGGGAAAAGCAACGGGTCCATAAACCGTCCTCCATTATCTTCTGCTAACGCTTGAACAGCTTTGCGTTCATAGAATTCAGATCTCCAGAAGAGGCTACTGCGGCTCTAGCTATCATGGACAAGCACGAGTTTGACGCTAAACATATGTTCAAGATAAACCGTTTCTCAGATATTGACCGGTACACCTCCTGGGATGAAACTTATCAAGAACCTTCCATTGAAGAATACATTCCTCGCGTATGCATCTTACCTATTCAGATTATTTCCTCTTCATTTTTTGTATAAGGAACATCTTCGGTCTTGGCTTGCAGATCCCCAAGGCCGTGATCAATATGTCACGTATCGAAGTGAGGAGGTTGAAATACATTGGCATGGCAAATCCTCACAATGCGAATTGGCCGACAAACCTGTGCGTCTAATTCTTATTTATGTCGGTTAGGATCTCATGATCTGGTAGGATTGTAAAGAGTTCTTGTATGTGGCGTGGTCACCTCTTGGCACCTATATGGCCACACTTCACCGTCAAGGGGTCCGGTTGTGGGGAGGGGCTTCTTGGAAACCTCAGCAACGATTTGCGCATCCTTTCGTCAAGCTTATAGACTTTTCACCGTGCGAACAATATCTGGTTACATGGTCCAACGAGCCTATAAGCATACCCGAGGGAGCACCCCAAGGGCCTCAATATCCCTCGCCTGCGGATGAAGGCAATAACATTGCCGTCTGGGACATTAAGTCTGGGCATCTCCTCCGGACATTCTCGACACTTCACGATAGTGAGGGCTCTGCGTCTAAAAAGCAGATGCAATGGCCTGCGCTGAAATGGAGTCCCGATGACAAATTTGTCGCTCGAATTACCCCAGGACAAATGATCAGCGTTCATGAGCTTCCTAGCATGTATCTTCATGGCAAGAAGAGTTTGAAGATAGAGGGTGTTGTCGATTTTGAGTGGTGCCCTCTTGGCGACAAGGATAGGGAAGAAGACACATCGACTGTAAACGGGTCCGGCGGCAAAAGTGGCAAGAAGGCTCGAGAAAACATGCTCGCATACTGGACCCCAGAAGTAGCGAACCAACCGGCACGAGTCACACTGCTCAGTTTCCCGAGCAGGACCATTCTAAGGCAGAAGAATTTGTTTAACGTCACTGAGGTACACCTATAGATTATTTTTTCCTTGGGCTGACGGGTTCCAGTGTAAACTGTATTGGCAAAATCAAGGAGATTTCCTTTGCGTTAAGGTAGATCGGCATACCAAAACAAAAAAATCTATCTTCTGTAACTTGGAAATATTCCGGGTACGTGAAAAGGATTATCCGGTTGAGGTTGTGGAACTTAAAGGTTTGTGTCTTGACTCTTGAGCATGTCTTCTCACACAAAACAGACACGGTTTTGGATTTCTCATGGGAACCAAAGGGAGAGCGGTTTGCTATTGTGTCATCTAATGACCCGAATCTCGTCAATCCCGGTCCTGGTATAACAATCAAAACGGATGTCAGCTTCTATCAACTAGATCATGGCAAAAATGACTTTAAGCTTCTTCGTAAGCAATGTAAATTTTCGGAATGTTGTGTCCCTTAACCTTGCAGGTACCTTGCCATCCCGTACAAGCAATGCTATCCGATGGTCTCCTCGTGGTAGGCACGCTGTGCTGGCTACCGTAGGGTCCTCCACCAAATCGGAACTAGAGTTCTGGGATCTGGATTTTAACATCCTTGATGATGCTACCAAACGGGAAGGGCAGGTTGCGAAGGACGACTGGGGTAGTGGAATCCAGCTTCTCGGAACGGCTGATCACTACGGGGTCACAGATGTAGAATGGGATCCCAGCGGACGCTACTTGGCGACGAGTGCCAGCGCTTGGCAGCATACGGTAAGGATGCATTCTGGGCTGCAGATTGGAATTTGATGAATGTTTAGCTCGAAAACGGCTATGCCGTATGGGACTTTAAAGGCCAAGAACTCGAAAAACATATTCAGGACCGGTTCAAACAGTTCATATGGCGACCACGACCCCGGACATTGCTGTCAAAAGAGGAGCAGCGGCAAATTCGTAAGAATCTCAAAAAATATAGCCAGAAATTCGACGAAGAAGATGCAGCTGAAGATGCAGCTGACAGTGCTGAGCAGATTGCTCACCGCCGACGCTTGGTAGATGAATGGAATGCATGGAGATCACGGTGCAAGAGAGAGATGGCCGAGATACGTGTAAGCAAGTCTGAAGAGGATGGAGAAGAAGATAAAGAAGAAATCGAAGTTTGGATCGATGAAGTTATTGAGCAAGTAGAGGAAGAGATAGTAGATTAGTGCAAAGCTGTTCTGTGGTCATTAGCACAATGGTCGGCCGCCGTTCCCAAGTGTCATAGCATACTTAGTCAGGTCTTTGTTTAGAAGAAAGTGCTCACGATGATTACGAATATCTTATCAGATAAATGGTCTGACATTTGAAACTTTCTAATAACCTTTTCATACGCTCCTGGATGGAATCTCCTGCTGCTGCTAACCTTTGGGCAACTCGTATGCAGCTCCACAGTACGATGTGCTGATTGTTTCAATGTTTGTTGCAGCATCCAAGGAATGGACCATTCCTCCAAAGGCCAAGGCAGGCAGAAAGCCTAAGAAAGATCCTCCCAAAGCAAATGAAGATGTCAGTGCCACCAATTATCGCGTTCCTACCCAACTTTCAATCTAGGTCGATGTCGGTGGTAGACAAGTCCAAAATAGGTTATACGCGTCTTCCGTGCATGTAGCCATTCAACTCTTTACAGGGCGGCTCAGCGTGCCTTCCGCGAGAGAAAGCAATCCCAGCTCAAAGTCAGTGTTCCAAACCATATATCATATATCTGACGGGCTTAAAGGAACTACAAGCTCGTATCTGTGCTTATGAAGCACGCGAAATCGAGCAAAACGTTGCCCTTCAAAAGGTAGCGAAGCGCTTGAAGGATGAAAACGAGCTTCTTCGTGCAGAGAATGTATGTCTCAAGGATAAGATTGCTGAAATGACACAGCAGCTCGAGACCGACAGGAAACGATGGAGGGACGACTCAACATCTTCGCGTTCGGTCAAGAAACAGAAACTACTTTCTACATCGCCCTCGCCTCCCTCCGTAATCTCCTCCTCATCAGCTTCGGATGTCTCTGAGCCTTTTTCTCCAATCCAGTTAGAGCCATTCCCGTCGGAACCTGCACCTTTCGAGATGCCAAGCACATCCAGCTACGAGACGGACATTTTTTCGTCTTTTAATTGCGGCCTGTGTACTGCAGAGACACATTGTGTTTGCAGACAAGTTGCCTTTCAGAATGCCGCAGATACTCCAGGTCTCAGATTTGAGACTCTTGAGAAGAGCAATGATGATGTTGTGTCCATCTTAGACAACTTGCCTGCATACCAACCCGCGGTTTCGCTTCGTCGTAGATCGAATAATACACGCAGCACCTTTTGGCCGGTATCTGAGTCGAGTAGCTGCTCTGGTGACCCTAGCAATTGTGAAGCTTGTGTGAATGATTTTTTCGGACAGGTTAGTTCAACCCAGGCGAACCTACACAGTCCAAACTGACACCGTTTTTTATAGGGCTTCTGTGAAGCGATCAATCGGTCCGTGTCTATACAAGAGCGCTGTGCAGATTGTCCCAGCTTAAGACCGGCTATTGCAAGACAGGGTTCGTCCTGCGGCGCTGAAGAAGCGGACATGATTCCGACCAATGATGCATGGCAACAATTGAAGGCCCATCCGAATGTCTCGTTTGCGGATTTGGCTCTTTTGGCCGACGTTGTTGCTGGTAGATCAAAGTGTACGGGACCAAGGGTGACCTTGTCTCCTGTTCCCGAGGGTTCCGGTTGTCCTGAATCAGATTCTGTGCTACTGGCAGATCCTCATGAGCGACCAAAACTTATACCTCAGGAAATTCTTTTGAAATGTGGACAGGAACGAGTACGTCAAGTTCAAGCTGCAGGCGTTCGGGATGCTCTGAGGCTTTTGGATGCACGACGTCTATTTTAAATAGTAAACTAGATACAAAACCTTCTTTTTGAACGGGTGCCTTTATATCTCCTGACCACGGTTGCGAGGCCTCGGTAAAGGGCTGTTTTTTGTTCTTTAGATAAAGAGCGGTAACCTGTTTGCTTTGCATGCATGAGACGAAAACGTTGGACAAGATCCTTCAAAGACAAATTACGATAGTCTTCGGGAAAAGGTTGGATATAGGGCCACATTGTGATGAGACAGCGTCTTGCTGTGGCATAGGCTCCAACAGCAAAGAAGGCACTTGCCAAAGCGTCGATAGAAGGAATGTCAGGACGAATGTTGGTGGCGACCATGTGCTGAAAAACTTTTACAGCATCTTCTGGTTTGCCTTGGCGAGCATAACCGACGATTAGTATGGTGGACATGATCGCGTTGGGTTTAACACCTGCTTGAATGGCAGATGTCAGAACACCTGTAGCTGCATGGAGATTGCCTGCGCTAGCAAAACCATGCATCAAGGCACTGAAATGGTATTCATTAGCTTGGATGCCTCGGACAAGAAGCATTTTGAAAACGTCTTTGGCCGTGGGCATGTCGTTGTGCAAAACAGCATCACGCTTGATTCTCAAGGCAAACATGGGGCCGTCACTCCGGACGTTGCGTTGGGATAAAGATTGTATGATTCGCCGGCTACCGTAAGAGGACTTGCGGGAGAGATGGATACCTGCCATGGGACCTAGGTTATCTGAAGTGCCTGAGAGTTTGTTAGACTGTAGGGTAGGCAGCTGAGCTGTGAACGAGCGTGTCCTTGAGAGCGGTGCGGCGGACGTGTTCCAACCAATGCCGAACTTGAGATACTGCTCATGACGAACAACAGCGCTGAGGATTGTATGGAGATGGCGAACACCAGGGCGCACTGCAGGAGAAGAGAGGGCGCTGAGAAGACGGAATAAAGTTGCAGGAGGAGCGCGTTCCGCTTTGCTGAGATGGGAAATGAGGATGTAGAGGGTGGTTGCATCGGGCAGCACATTATTTGCATGCATTATACGCAGGATGTGTGTTGTGGCTGAGAGACCATGTACTTGGAGAGCACCCTTAAGAAGCGCATTGAATACAGGATGACCAGCTTTGAAGCCTGCAGTCACAAGAGGCAGGGGCGGACTATGATGACTATCAGGTATAAGAGGGACGAACATTTCCTGCCGATCAGACATTTGGGCAACCAAACGTACGGCTGTTGTACCTGCTCCTGCTGCAAAGTAGACATTGATCAGTGCAACGATGGTGCCTACTGTTGGCTGTATGCCCATATGGATCATTTTGTCGAGGAGATGGAGCGCAGTTGGTAAGTTTGGGGCGTGATTGATGAAAATGGTGTAGGTAGATGCATTGGGCAACACCGAGTCGGTATGCTGCTGCTGCCTAGAAAATGCGGCGAGTATTGGTGCCACACTGGACTCGTCGAAGAACGAAAGAAGGTCTAAAGCCTTTGAGATATCACCAGCGTCTATTCGTAATTTCATGAGAGCGTTGAGGACAGCGGTCGCGCGTCTGCCGATGTCGCCGAGATTCTGCAAAGCGTAGTGCTGCACATCGGGGCTCCAACCAAAATCACGGTAGTTAAGCGTAATGAGGGAATGTGTGGACGCATCTGGAGGGAAACCAGCTTCATCCATCTTGGCCAACAGCGAACGTGCGAGTGCGAGATTGTGGTTTCGCAGAGCGGCCACGATGAGCAGATGGAATGTCTGCCTATTTGGCCTACATTTGTGCGACGAAAACTCATCAAGAAAGTGAGTCAGTGGTGCGTATACTTGCATACGAAATAAGGCTTGAATCCGCCAATTGAGGAGCCTGGTCGTTTTTCTTTCTGCGCTAGCCACGGCATGGAGTACGAGATTCCAGTGCTTCGCCATTGCAAGGCTGTACGCTGCATTTTCATAGGCTGCACTGGGCAGTTTTACGCCCAGCTTATGGGCGAGCCGCACAACTCGGAGCACCTTCAATGCGGGCACTGCCTGAACAATGCGCACAACATTTCGCCCGCTGGAAATATCCGCAACCATCGCAGAATCCCGCCGCACCAATTCATAAAGTTTCCTTTCACCTCGACAAGATCTCATCGCGTCGATCAGTGCTTGCATCGACATTCTGAAAACATAATTAGCTTCCGGCATCAACCCGGCTCTCGGACTCTTGCGTTTCCGCGTCATGACAGACAGATGTTGTTTCATAAACCAAAGGCTATTCGAGTCCTTACCGCATCATACTTTGACTCGACTCGTACTGTATCTCTCTATAAAGGTACAGTATGTATGCTGATCCGCCCTATCATCCATATTCCCCGAGTCCCCTCCCATGTCTCCTTCCCATCTTGCACTACTCCAGAGTGCTGCTGCCAAGTATCCTGATGACCCTGTTTTCAAACTCCCCGTTCTTGACACCAACGGCCAGCTATCTGACTGGCACGACATCACGTATACGCAGTTTCTTCGTGACGTCGAACTCTACGCTCGTCACTGGTCGCGTCTACTCCTCGCAGACAATGTCCCTCCATCATCAGTAGTCGGTATTTGGTAGGTTTTTTTTTTTTAAAAAAAAAACGCGACATTCCTGACTCGTTCCTAGGTTGGGAGGCTACACATACCTTGACCTCCTTCAGATCTATGGTGTCTCAAGAGCCGGTTATGTCCCCCAGCTTTTTAGTCTCCGTCTGCCTAATCCAGAGGTCATCTTTGAGCTCTTGCACAAGGCCAACGCCAAGGCTCTCATTTACGATGCCTCCTTCGAGTCCATTCTTGATACCCAGTGTCCCGTACCTTCATATCTCGCAGGCAGTGTCACCGAGGCAGATGGAGCCCTTCCACCCCTCCCACCAATGCCTTCTGTTTCATTAGACGATCCCGCATTTGTCTTCCATACAAGTGGTTCAACGTCAGGCAGCCCAAAGCTTGTCCCTTGCAGTTATCGCTGGCTCCAGTCGGCCATCATGAAGTCTGCCCAGATCATGAAGCCTCGGAACCCGCATCGCCGGGATGTTACTACTTGGATGTAAGTTCTATCTCCACTTTCAATCTTAATCTCACTATTCTTAGGGGTTCCGTCCTTCATATCGGGTCTTCATTCAGTACGTTCCCATTTAACTCATTTACCTGACTTGACTAACCCTTCTTAGTGCTGCTGGGTGCTCTTCACCATGGTGCCTGTACCATCCAACCTACAACAATCGCATTCTCTGTCACAGAGTTTATTGAAATGATTCAACAGTGCAACCTCAATCGTTTAAATCAATTTGCCGCTTTCCTCGCTGTCCGAGTTCGCCAAGCCAGACAAGATCCAAAGATCTTATCCCTCCTGGCCAGCCTCGATGAGGTTTTATATAGCGGCATGGCTCTCCCAAGAGAAGAGGAGGAATTTGCCTATAGGAACAACATTCGTTTAAGAAACCTCTTCGGTAGCACAGAGTGTGGTGCTACATTGACATCCGTCGATGGCTCTTCTTTACTATGCCCCCTGGACGATACCTCCTACGCATTTATGCCAATAGAGTCCACCCAACCAGAGACAGGTCATCAATCTACCGCTAGAATGCTGGAGCTCGTCGTACTTTCAGACTCTCCGGACTGTCCTGATCAGTCTCTGAGAGCGTCTGATGGCCATTTCCATACCGGCGACCTCTTCCAAGAAACTGCTCCATGCTCTGGCACCTACATATTCCGCGGCAGAGATGATGATTGGATCAAATCTGAAAACAGTCTGCGGTGCGATACAAAGTTAGTTTTCTCGATTTCTGTCCCGATCAATACTTAGGTTTTTTTTAAAAAAACAGAGCCATCGAAGATAATGCACAAGCCATGTGCGGTGGTCTCATCTCAGAATGTGTTGTTGTTGGGTCTGGTCGTCCATCCCCAGTCATGTTTATTGAGACTGCGAGTGATATGGATCATGAAAAGCTCAAGAAAGATATCGTCCGTCGGACGAGGCAGTTCCATCTCCGACGGTATCTGCATGAGCGCATCACATCTACAAAGTTCATCATAATCGTTGCCCCTGGAACTCTTCCTCGCACTGCCACCAAGGGTAATATACGCCGGAAGGCAGTTGAAGAGTCATTCAAGATGCAACTTGACTCGATATACTCATCTTGATTGCCAACCAGTGATTCATATTGATCTAAATTATTCCATTCGTTCTGGTACTTTAATCTTGTTTAATCTTGTTTAATTACTGTACAACATTCTTGTTACTCACGCAACAGTGTATTTCTACAATTATTTAATACCGAATCATCGCCATCACAATATCTGTCTAAAACGAATAGCCACTTGATGGCTGTTATGTGACAGATATATTATCAACGTCGACGCAGAGGGTAAAAGAGGCTGGTGACGGGCCATATATCACCCCTTTGAATCGAGCCGCGAGTCTGTTAATCTCTGTACCATCCAGGTTCTCGACAGGAACCAACTTTTGGACTGGTTCGGACAAAAGAGTGACATGATGGATTGCACTGTCATCCTTACTATTCAATGCTTGGGTTCGACCGGTGCTGGTGCTGAGGTCCCAGTTCATAAAGATTGTCAGCGGTGATACCGCAAGCCGCAGCTGTTGTAAAGCGGTCAAGACGGGAGGAAACGGAGTAGAACTGACAGGATCTTGCGGAGAAGTGCTGGCCAGCTGTGCTCTGAACCGATCAGGCCAGCAAAATGCGTAGTCGATTGCAATCATTCCAATGGGGGTATTGGAAAGATGTCTCGTATGATATACCGGAAGGTGGAGGAGACCTGCAACTAACTGAGACGCGGAAGTTGGTCGAAAGATGTGCAGATTTTTCAAGGATTGTACTGTTAAAGCGTCTGTGTTCTCTAAAGGCAAGGCGCGTTTCAGATGAGTGCCAAGCAGTTTCGTAAACCTGAAGAGATCAAACGAAGCGTCTGTGTCAAAAACAAATGCAGCCATAGCCCATCCGTTTGCATGTGAAGGTGTTATGCAGGTTATAAGCAGTGCATAGACAAGATGAGCCTTTCCGGATGCAGGTTGGCCGTGGATGTGCACAAGATCACCACGCCTGAATGACAGAAAGGAGGGAGACCTCGTCGAATAGACTTGTGATAGCAGCTAACAAGAAGTTATTGAGTTTCAGCACAAACTATAAAACAAACGAACACTCTGCAGAGATTCACCCGCCAAGTCGGGCATCTCACGTGTCCGCATAGAAACTTGTCTGGCACAAGAGTAGATGGCCACCTCAGCAAGTCCCCGCAGTCCACCCAAGATACGGCCATCGAGCATCACGCGCGGGGCGACCGCTCGTTCTGCGTCTCCTAGGACATCATCATCTCTCAATTCAGCAGCAGCTCGGCGCACTTCATTGAAGACTGCACAGGTTAATGATGCAGAAACAGAACGCCAGGAGCAGGTATATTACCAAGTTCTCCTGTTCGTTTCGTGTTTGACTTGTGTAGCTTTTAGTCCAGCTCCAGAACAAAGAGCAGACCATCACAGAGCTGACAACTGAAAACGACAATCTTTCCTCGGCCCTCAACACAGCTGAAGCACGACTCAATGACTTGTATGCAGAACAGAGCAGAAGCGAGTCAGAGTTGGCTCAGCGCATAGATATTTCAGAGAAGCTCAGAGATCAGGTGCGCGAACTCGAAAAGGAGCGAAGAGACCTTCAGCGCAGATACAACGAGCAAGTAAGTCCAAAGCTCACTCGAGTGGCTTTATTTCTCATATTCATCACAGACAACATCGTTTGAAGCGGAGCGTCAGGTCTTCTATCACAACGAGGAGCACCTCAAATCTAAAATACAGTCCCTATCACAGGCCCGCAAACAGCCGCCTCCAGTCCCTTTTCAATCTTCTATAGAAGAGGATGAGTTTGAAACTGATACTGAGGAGCAAGCCCCGCCGGCCGTCGCCCCGAAGCAGGATCTCGATGATCCAGAAACCGAACCCGCAGAGATGACTGCCCTCAAACTCGAACTCTCTACTTTGGCTACTTCATACTCTTCACTGCAAAGTACCCTCGTTCTCCTACAGAGTCAACTAGTTGACCTGAAGAGGGTGAACCGTGAATTGCAGGAAGAGAACGAGAGCTATATGATTCTGCTTCGAGAGAAAACACTAAGCGGTCAATTCAACGTGATGAAGCAAGTAGGAAGCACTAGCGATGAAGATGAGGATGAAGTCATAGACGATGACTTGGCCGAGGCTGGTAGTGTTCGCAGTATCGGTCGAAATACTTTGGACCGAGTCGACGAGGAAGATAGCCTGGATCAGGAGCTACGGCGAAGCCTTGAACCACGCGACACTGATTCCAACTCTTCCCGCAGTCGTCAGAGGCGTAAAAGAGGAGCCTCCGTCAGCGGCGCACCAAGGGGCGAATCTCTTGCCGACCTCCCGATCACTGGTCCCGGTCTTGACCTTGCAGCAGAGCTAGGTCGTGCAGAAAACAAGGACATTCTTGCTCATAACATCGATGAGCAAGATGGCTCTGGCATGAGCAAAGCCAAACGACCTAGGAAGGATTTGCACAAGAAGCCGGCTGAGTCAAATACAGATCTTGATGCCCTTAGGTCGGAGGTAAAAGCCCTCAAAGACGCGAATAAGGCATTGTCACTCTACGCTTCCAAGATCATCGATCGTATCATTGCGCAGGAGGGCTTTGAGCATGTGCTAGCCGCCGATTATGAAAAAGAACCAAGCACCCCGTCTACTGTAACAGCTACCAAGCCACCTGCAAAAGCACGTCCGCAGTCTGTCATAGTCAACCGAGCACCGTCCAATGCCAACGGTGACACACGAACCCCTCTCTCAGCGACACCGCAACTTGGCAGTTCATCTAACATCAAGACACAACGCCGGTCACTTTCCTTCGATTGGAAAGGTTTCTCGATCTTTAACACTGAAAAAAAAACAGAACCCAATCTGCGTCCTTTGACACTAAGGCCCGGAGTGTCTACTTTAGGTGGTGCAAGGAAATTGGATAATCAAGAAGACGAAGAAGATCGGCGAGAAAGAGAACGACTTAATGCCACAATGAAACTAATGGGCATTCAGCCTGCGCCACCGTCTCCTATAATCATCCAAAAATCAGCATCATCACCGGGACCTACGCCATCCGCTAGTTCCAATCGCCGTTTCTCATTCTTCGGCGTCAAGTCCTCTGCAGACAATTCCGAGACTTCTTCTCTATCGTCTGTGCACAGCAAAGGATTGGGGTCGCTTACTCAGGAAGCACTTGAGCATGCCGAAGCAGAAAACTCACTAGCAGCACTGGATGCTCATGAACGAGTTCTGAGCGCAGAAATTTCTCGTGGCTCGGCTGGCGGGTTCACAGAAATTGCTCCGCGAGCACAAGGTCGCAGAAGTCGTAGAAGTGCGGGAGGGAGTGGTAGTGGTAGTACGGTCTGGAGTGCGGGTATGAGTGGGAATGGAGAAGATGATTAGACTGTCTGTGTTTTCTGGTGTACAAGGTAATGGGATTTCATCTGTAATTGACGACTACGACATAATATACCCTGTTCACGCTCCGGATAGCTTCTGGTGAGTGAGTAAGGTGTTCTGTGCGTGGGTGCGTATGGTCTGGAAAGGGTTTGCAGAAAACTGTGGATTGGTTAGAATCAAAGGTTGCCGCAGACTTTCTAATTGCCTGCAATTGATGTCGGTCAACACAGTGGTGAAGGATGATTTGATTACGGACAGAACACGTCTTCTCTGGGATTTTGAAAGTGGAAGAGACTTGCTTCTACCGACTCGTCCATCTGGGTTGGCAGCGGAGTCGGCAGGAGATTCTGCAAGAGTAGCTATGACTGCTTGCATGTCATTGAGATTCAATTGCTCGCGTTCTTTCCGTTTCACACGACGGTTGTGGGACTTGGAATGCCGCGAGCGGGCCAACTGCAAGTCTACTGCACTTGTCAATCTTTTGTCATTGTAGAGGACCTGAACAAAGACGTGCTTTCAATCAAATCTCTTTTGCTTTTACGCCGTTTGGTCTCAGTCTTGGGCTATCTCTACTATGTGAGTGTTTACAAACGCCAAGAAAGTAACTGACCATAACGAGGATTGCCAAACACAGACAAACTACCGCTTGACTGCCGACAGAATGAGCATAACAAACGCCGGTGATGAATTCCCGCTAACATCTCTGTTGCCATCGACCTCTTATCTCCTCGCTTATTCTATTCCCTTGCTCTTACTGTCGGTGGTCCTCACATTTGCTGGTACATTTCTTATACTCGATCGTACTCGTTCATTTGCACCGAACTATGATGCTCTACCGGGGGCTTTCAAGCACGCCAGGAAGGTCAGTTTTACACTTGAAGGCGGTGTTGGCGGCTTGGCCGTCGGTTATGCATTTGGTCGTATGTTTCCGACATCTACTCTGCCATTTACAATAACGCATATCCAGTTCACCTGTCCACATTTCTTTTCCTCTTGGTCCCTGCAGTATCCACTTCTAAGCCTCTCAGTAGTAAAGGTTTCCTTGCTGTATGGCTGCTATCGGCCATCGTCACAACGGTACTGAGTGGCCGATGGAAATACGTCGCTCTCTCTTTTGCAGGACTAAGTGGAGGGTAAGATTTACTGGGTTTTGATATGCAGAACACTTATCCGCAGGGCAGAACACTCTTCGCATTGTCACTTTCGGTGATAATACACCCATCGTTACTGTCGAGAATTGTGTTGACCGCTGTTATGATTCCCATTTTGACTGTTATGACGCTGCTACCGCTCGACCGATTCCAGCACTCCGCTTTGAGATTTGCGACATCATCGACTGGCGCAGCGGGACTTGTTGTTTCCATTGCACTTCTTGCCGGGATACCTCCATGGGCAAATGTATGGGAACGCTATTGGGTTCAGGATGGTCTTGACTGGGGCACGAGTCAGGAAAAAGGTCTTAGCGCTGCTTTCTTCCTCCTTCTGTCCACTGGCATTGTTTGTGACTGGTTCTTGAAACGGACCTTTGGAGAATGTCCTGACGAGGTAACATCGCTTCCTTATTCCGCCTGTAACTAAAGTCTCGCCCAGAAATGGGACAGCTACCTCGCCAACTACACCGCCAATCTTCCCGACCGCTCAGGAACTTATGAACCATTTACACCATTCTGGAAGCGAGTATTACAAGGTTCCAAAACCAATAGCCCATCTAGAGACATCATGTTCCCTCCGAGCGACCACGATATCAAACTACCTCCATACCCCAGCAGTCCTACGATGGATGATGACGATGAAAGTAGCTTTCGCCGTACCCCCGCTTTCTTGATGAAGGGACATACCAAAAAGGGCGGACACGCACGGTTCCACGCTCGTCGGCCGAAGCGCAATCGCGAATGTGTCAAGTTCAGACCTTTACAAAATGGTGACTTGTCCTCGAGCTCAGATAGCGATGGCGGCGACGATTGGAAATCCCCTGATAGACCTTGGCTCAAGCAACGTCCGTCATTGTCATCGACCACCACAACGCCAACCTTGGTTGGTGATGATAAGGATGATATGAAATCGACGAAAGACAAGGACGCTTTGGATGTTGATTATGAGAAGGAGATCCAGGAACTTAGTGATCTGAAGAGTAGACGTGTTTCCGCAGGGCTTGGAGAGGGGGAAGTTCCTGATTACTCGGATTATGAAGAGGATGTTACCTTGTCGAAGCGACATCTACAGGAAGGTCACCATAAGCAAAGACAAAAGGAGTGGAGTCCGGGCTTCATGAAAAAGCAGCAACAGAGACAAACCGAAGTATCGTCAAGTGGCAGATCGCAGGCGACGAATGCTAGTTTGGCAATGTCATCACCTCTTGGCGCAGTCCCCGCGACACCGTCGCTCATCAAAGCTCTGGACAGGATAGCGGTCGCTCAGAAAGACGCGTTTTCGCATTTGCGGTCCGAAATGCCCTCTGTATCTATGGCGGAGGATGAAGGGAAGGAGGCCGTGAAATGGGATGCGTTCTGGAAGGATGTGAAGAGTAGGTCGATTAGTAAGGAGACGAACTCATGACTTTAATGAAGTGACCATCGTTTTGGTGGTATGATCCATTACGCTTTATCTTATCCGTTTTTATTATATCTGTAACGAATGCATGGTGTTAACGTCTAGGTACAATGTTAGGCGAGTCCATGCATCTCAAGAGGTGGTCTAAGTCTACTCTACGTTTGAAGTGTTGCTTTCGCCTATCCCAATGACTACAAATCCGACGCACACCAACAGGGCGCCAGAGATTACCGAAAGAGTGGGGGCTTTATTTAAAAAGATATCCCCAACAACCGCCAGTGGAATGGTTAGACTTAATCCAACTCTGCTGTAGAGTCAATACGGACCAGAGAATCAGTATTAAACATACGTCACCACCAGAGGAGTCGTTTTCATCATGGCAAGCACATACAGGTAATCGCTGGAGAAAGTGACAAATGTCTAAAGTGGTTCAAGCTTGGGGAAAGACGCAAACAAGTTACATACGGTGAGACATAAAGCGGCAATTTGCTTTGATGTTGATGGGAGCTGGAATTGTTCTAAACCCACTAAATGAAGTAGTACTCCTATCGGCCAGCAAAATAGGACGTTAAAAAGGCCGACATAGCCAAAAAAGAGGCGAAGGTTGATTCTCGACTCTTTCTTCACTCTTACTTTGACCAGTATGGAATAGAGTGCGTAGAAAATAGCAGACAAGAGGGCGAGCGCTGTGAAAAAAAATGTCGGTTGATAACCAGAAATACAGGAGTTGAATCACAATCCCCAAATAACCTATGTGGATTAGCGGATGGATGAGGCTCCGCCAGTGGTATATTTTTCGAAGAGTCCGAGAGGGAGACGATAATAACACCAGCGAAACTTGAGACCTGCTTAATAACCCGAGACTGCAACATTTTATGATACGTACCTCATGAATACGGCTGCGATCTTCGACGAGTTAAGTTGCTCTACTCCACAAATGCGTCCAACGATCATTGTGAAAAAACCTATCGAATAGTTGAATAGCCCGGCAACCTTGAATACAAATCCTTACCACTGGTGCTGGAAAGGATTGTAGAACTTGCTACACTCGTATAATCTGCAGAAACTCAGAGGAGGGAAATCAATGCAGGTGCTTGACAGACCAAGCGCCAGATTTATACTCCAGTTCGCGATAAACCTGCAAGCTCTTTGAGGTTGACTTGTTAGAGGCTGATTGACACTACCAGAAAAAGCAGAACACAGAGGCGAGCTTGATTGTCTCTTGCCTTGTTAGCGGAGGGAGATCAGTAGATGAAGCATGCTCAGTCTGTACGATAGACAAGGACCCAATATTCATTAATGGTGGACGTACTGGTTCGTCATTCACTATGAATTCGTAGTCTTCTGCTTGAGTGCTTAGAAGATATCAGATTTAAAACACTACGGGCTCACGCGATTTTCTAGTCCACCACTCGCGTAGAAAGAATGGCACTAGGTAGAGCGAAAACGCGGCGGTATTCAGATAAGTGACACTGCACTATTCGTCAAAAGAAAGTCAGGAGTGAGGAACAAGTCGCCTGCAGGAAAGGCTTCGCATATCCCCCTTCGAACAAATCCTGCAAATGAATGAAACAGTTGGATATTTGCATCGCGTCGAGCTCACTTGTATTACAAAACTGGAGCTTGTCCACAGCAGCACGACAATTAGCACGAGCCCAATACCAACGAGAAAGTTCCTATTCCGCTGGCTTGCAACAGTCCACAGTCTCTGATAAATGCGGCTCCGGATGGAAGTGGCCATTATAAGGACGACAAGATGTGATGCATCTCGTGCACTTTATGTAATCTTTCTAAATATATAAGCGGAGTTGTTGACGAGCTTTCAAGCTTCCAGTCCACCCTCATTGTCGTCGCCATCGAGAACTGAGCATCTGAAGGCGCGATTTTGATCATGAGGTACCGTTGTGACCCTAATTATAAAATGAGACACAAGACAAATGTGAAACGCCAACGTGACCGACGCGTTTGTTTGGTGTTACTTGTTTGTTGACTTGTCTTGTAATTAGCACTTCTTGCATATAAACGCTATTCACAGCCTATCTGTTCGTGTCTCCGTCTCCTTGAGATTGCCATTGATTTTTTTCTAGCCATGGCAGACCCGAATCCTCCAGGCTCAACGCCCGACTTGGACTTTTTCACCGACGCTGCCACCTCATTCAAGCCGCGTCCCTATGGCCGCAGCGATTCCTCCAATATTCGAAACAAACCTGCTCAGTCTCAGTCTACCAGAAACACAAACCCTCAGCGCATCATCGACTCGATTGGCGTTCAGCTTCCAGGAATGGACCCTTCGCCAAAAGATCCAAACATCGTCTTCATTCATCCTCCCTTCACAACATTTCCAAATGCCCATCTTCACCTCGGGGGCCTGAATTTCATTTTATTAACGGAAAATCCAGACTGGTTCCTTGACCCCGACGATTTCATCAGTCCCGATTCATCTAACCCAAATGCAATCCCATATCCTCCTTATTTAGAGCCTCCGCGGGGCTGGTGTCCAGCAAAGAAGAGAGCCCTCAAAGAACGCGGATCAGACAACTGGCCCGAAGGCGAAGAACCAAGACTAAGGTGCACATTTTGCAGGAGAACCTATGCTGGTGTCAACGCAAAAAGCATGTGGCGAAGACATGTATTTGAAAAACATAAAATCGCAATGTCTAATCGCCGTGACACCAGTGAACGCCCTCGTGGTCGCGCATCCACAAGTAATTGTTATTTCCTTACCACCGGTACTGTTCTGATGATTCCACACAGAGGAGAATCGCCAACCAAACGAGGCTGAGAATGCCCACGAGAGCATTGTCAGTCTTGAAATTGCGCCACAAACCGATGTTCGCAGTACTTCCTCTAAATTTAAATTTCGCTCGACTGAGCTTGTTCGTAAGCGACGCAGATCTTTCAAACCTGCGTCTGCTTCGGCGGGAGAGTCTTCTGACGTTGATACTCCCCAGCCGTTATCAGAAAGATCTCTAACGCCGCCCACTCCTCCTGCGACTCCCCAATTTGTGATCCCGCCCGACGTCGATTCTTCTTCATCCGTACCAGTCTCTTTGATACCTATTGTTCCTGATTCGCCATACGACCCATCTGCGACACCATCGTTTCGTCATTCACTGCCTAGTCTACCTTCAGAGCAACCGTGGCGATATCCAAGCCCAACACATCCCCTGCATTCACGACAACGCGATCTCTCATTGAGCATGCTAGGAGAGATGCCTAGCCCCACAGTTTCAGGACTTCTTGACAGTCCAACTCCTCTTGGAACACCGTTTAGCAAACATATCAAGTGTTTCGAAACACCGGAAAGCTTGCCGAAACGAAGACCCATGTTACTCGCAAAGGCAGATACATTCCCCCTCCTTTCTGAACGGTTTCAGTTTAAGGAGGGATCGTCACGGTTATCATCTCCACAGCCTCCCGATCCAGTTATCCAATGGGAAGCCACATGTCAGGAGTTGCAAATTGAACCACCTTCTCCGCAAATCAACCTTCTTCGGCCATTTAGGTTGAGAAATGACGAGGTCGATACTCAAGTGCTGACATTGTTCTCTGATAGAGTTGAAGACGCAGCGCTTTTTGATGAGGATGAGCTCGGATATCCCGAATCAATTCCTCCTTGCAAGAAAAGGAAAATAACCGAGTCTTCTCACACGCTTTGAATGTTTTACTTGTTCTACCGTAGTATGTTATTATAGTCGCTCTGTATATGTTGATTGTTTCGATGAAACCTTTGGATTATAAGCACGTGAGAGGAGATCCATCAGTTCTTGTGCAATTGCAACTGTGAGCTCGTATCGCTTGCGCATACAGGTTGCCACGCACCTTGACTTGCACTGTCATCTCTGACTGCTTTTCTGCCTCCAGTTTTATCCGGGATTTCGGTTTTCGTTTCAGTTATTTAGCCCCCTTGACAGCCTCACAACCAAGACTCAACCTATCGTGAACGAGCACAATGCAGGCCATCAAATGTCTGTAGCCTTCTCGCACTCATATTCGACCATTCACGCTTTTTAGGCGTAGTTGTGGGAGATGGTGCTGTTGGGAAGGTGAGCATTGAATAAACGTCTGATGAAGCTCATTTACTTATACCAAGACGTGCCTGCTCATATCATATACAACAAACGCTTTCCCAGTAAGATATGCTTCTTGTGCGCACTGCCATGTCTGAACTTTATGATAGGGAGAGTACATTCCAACTGGTGTGTTTCAAATATCGGCGTCCGACTCATGACTGATGTCTTCCAGTCTTCGACAACTACTCAGCGAATGTTATCGTTGACGGCAAAACCATATCTCTGGGTCTCTGGGACACTGCCGGGCAAGAAGATTACGACCGCCTTCGCCCACTCTCATACCCCCAGACGGACGTTTTCTTGATTTGCTTTTCTCTTGTCAGCCCACCAAGTTATGAAAACGTCAGAACCAAGGTTATTTGAGGTCCACAAGTTAGATTGCACATCACTCACTCAGAACTACAGTGGTATCCAGAGATAGCTCACCATGCACCTCAGACATCAACGGTCCTTGTCGGTACTAAACTTGATCTGCGAGAGGATCCAGCGACGATTAACAAGCTGAAGGACCGGTGGGACTTGACAGCTCGTTTATCGTTCATTTCACTGATGGCATTGAATGTAGTCGCATGGCGCCCATCCAATACACGCAGGGCGTTAACATGTGCAGGGAGATTGGAGCTGTGAAATATCTAGAATGCTCTGCCCTCACACAGAAGGGGCTCAAGGCAGTTTTCGATGAAGCAATTCGTGCCGTCTGTGAGTGGCGTTCCATTGCATGCATTGCCAAACTCATTTTGACAGTAAACCCTCCTCCTAAGGGTGAGAGGGGAGGCAAGAAGGCGAAGTGTGTCATTGTATGAAGAAGGACGAAGAGTGCTGCTGCTGCTAATACACAGATTTATTTCTTTTCATGACGATTATGCGTATATTTGTTTGATTTTCGAGTCAAGTACACATTTCATGCAACTTTTTTTTACGGCTATCAACTTCAGGTCACGTTTTCTCATCTCTTGTACACTGCAATGTACTACCAGTTCTGCTGATAGCGGTGTCAAACTCATCGTTGCGGTGAATTCGGCGACGACCTCATTCGTTCTCGTTGGCCCTGGTTCTCACTGACGTTTCGCAGAACATTATGTCTGTCCGCGACCCGTCAGGGTCGACTCGTCCGCCAAGGAATTCTCTCGATTCCTACATTGCAGAGAGTGCTATCAGCATTTCTCTTTTTCCTACTCCCCCGGTCAGCACTCCCAACACACCAACTGACAGGATGTTTCCGAGTAGCAACACTTCACATCCACAACGAAGTGCAGTTTCACCTCTCGTCCCCAAACGCAAACAACCGAAACCAGGCCCTTCAAATATATCGGCCATCTCGGCAAGGTCTCAATCTTCTCCTCAGCCGTCTTCTCTGTATTCCAGAACCTTATCTCCTCATGACTGGCACGAAGGTGCGTCAAGTATCGATGTAGACGCGACAGAGGATCGTCTGCTGTCCACATCCTTCATCACAAGTCTTCTTAGAGAAACAGGTGACACTCGCCGCAACTCTTTTGCTAGCGAAGCTTCAGAATTGACCTATCCTCCGGTTTCTCGTGTCGATCATGCCCCCCGCTCCGTTCGACCCCCTCCCAGTTCTTTCACTGCGATCCCTGTATTCAGTCAGCAGGAAACATCAGATTCAGATACTCTTTACTCTAACCATGACAATTATATGATTGTTCGCTCGGCATCGAGGGCTAGACTACAAGGGTCAGGTGTCGTCGGGGTAGCTCCGGCGAGCTACCGTAGCATAGCCGGTATCAGCGGTGAAATCTCACCAACAGAGGCTGCTGATGCTGTCCCCCAATCATTACAACCCAGCAGAATCGCTAGCGAGTCTAACGAAGCAAGGCTGGCTGCAGGTGAATATGAAATTGAACCCTGCTCTTTACCATTCAGTCCTGCTTTACCATCGTCGGGGTCACAAATCCATTTTCTCCGCGATCCCAGTTCTCAACCTCATTCTCCAGAAATTCGACAATCCATTCATTCGATCAAAAGTTTCGTCCCTTCCTTCGTCTCCAAAGTCTCCTCGACTAGCCACTCATTAAGCCGTATGTTTGCGCGTCGTAAAGTCAAGCCTTTACCTCCTGTTCCCGTAATACCTCATATACCCATCGCCGATGAGGTACAGTATCGCATAGCAGAAGAGTCTTTGCCGCTACCTTTGCTCATGGAACGAGCAGGCACTTTGAATGGAATGCTTGAAAAAGGTTACCACCCCCACAGAAGCCTCAGCACATACTACCAGAGTATAAATCTGCTGAAGGACGAAGGAGTCGCATCCGCCATCAAGGATTACGACTCTAGAGATGATGAATATTGGCGCAGGAGGTCCACACCGGCCACTTCATCGCCCTTGGCCTGGATCGTACCGGACACCCCAAAACTCAAAGGCCCTGCCAATGGAAATCGACTAGTGTTTACTTCTCAAATACCAAAGAAAAGAAATGTAGTCATTATCATCTCTATCCTGATTGTCGTGTGTCTAGCAGCCGTTGGTGCTGCAGTCGGTGCGACTCTGAGTCGCAAGGCTCAAACGCCGATCAAGTGCTCCGGTAATTTCACTGGTGCGGCTTGCAATATGGGTGAGGACTTTTGGATGCCGATATCTTCTTTTTGCTGACTTCGACAGATGCCACATGCGTGTGTACTTCCTCCATATCTGGACAATGTGACGCGTTGGCTCAAAACATTGTCCAACTCGTGCCTACTGTTAACAACCTCTTCACTACCAATTATTCCGACAATGCAGTTTATGTTGCAATTTGGACTGCACAGGGTTCCGTACCAAACAGCAATTGTGCCTCTCAGTCCCTTCTAATTGATGTTGCTCCTGGCCTCCTTGCAGCAAATTACCCTAACCGGACAGCATGGGCCCAAGCGGCATTGCTTTGGAATCTTGTTCAATCTCAAGACACAAATTCATCGCTGCAAAACTTTGTCATTAATGCCCCTTGGTCAAAACTTGATTCGGATGGTCCAATCGATGATCCTCTATTGACATACTCGACGTCTGCGTCAGGATTTACCTTTGACTTTGCTTTGCAAACCGTCACCCAGCAAAGCGTATCCTTTGTCAGTAATGGACAACCTTCAAGCGTGCAAAATTCCCGAGTGGGGGCTACAGCACATAACACATTAGATCGTATGTATAGCTATGCCCTGGGTAAGAGATCGAATGTGATTCAGCGTTTTATATCTAAACCAACTTAGCCTCCTCTACGCAACGCCAGGATGCCCTCGGAACGTATTGGACCAGCGTTTTAGGGCAGCAGCCTCAAGACCTGACTGTTTTTCTCTCTGCGTTGTCCGCTTCACCCATTCTCATACCGTTTGATGGTACATCCCAAGTTTCGACGCTCTATAACTCTTCGGCTCCTTTTCCACCTCCAATTTCCTGTTATCCGGGTCTGGACCCTAGTGAGGTCCAACGGATCAATAGTGTCGAGGGCACGGTGTTCGGGCTCTCGCCATTATCGCCTGCCTCCCAGTTTGATTCATCATGCTATCCAGATCGCCCAGTATATGGCATACTTGACGTTTTGCGGCTTCGACTCCCATTCATCGATTCCAGAACGGGTGTTGCCAAACAAGGAGTTACGCTTATCCGGGATGTCGGTCCTCGTGCAGTCATATGTTCCGGAGAAATCCTCAGTGCACTTCCCGCCAGTAGCAATCTCATGAATCTGTCTGTTAGTGACACAGACCCTAGGCAGTACGGCACTCTAAACCATCTCAACCATGTCGTTCTCAATTATTTGCAAGCGATGAATGTCACTGTCGCAACTTCAGTGGTGACATACATTCTTGGCTCCAGCGTTGTTCCTCCCACAAATACATCAATTCCGGAGAGTTATCTCTCGGAAATTCCTGCATTAGAGGTCGCTGTATTCGGTTCTATTCTTCCCGCTGACATTTCCTCAACGGTCTCATCTTACACGTCGCCTTCTGGAGCCTTGTTCTTCGGCTCCAACCAAGGAGAGGCGTTTCGTGTTTGGTCCCTTTCAGATATCAGTCATCCAGTACAATGGGCGGATAGTGCTGTTGCTCCTCTGATTGTCGACGATTCTTCGATCACAGACAGCTTTTTCGGTGAGGTATGGGCCGTGGCCGCCAAAGCCATCACGGACAACGTCCAGATTTCTGTCAGTAACATTACCGATTCTTTACAATCCAACGGAAAACTCACACCAACTTAAAAATCATCCTCATTATTTTATATCTAAATGCAGGTCTCATATTTTTTCTACTATGCTCTTTAGGATTTCGGAATATATACCTTCAACGAGTGTATAACTACTGCTGACTAAACATTGCCAACGATCACCCAACCCTAACCGGCCTTGCTTCGGGATGCCCAAAGCCGCTGCAAATTCTGCTGCTCATAGCTCTAATAAGCAGTCTACAGTGAACGGCGGTCATCCTAATGTTCTCAAGCGTAACCAAGTAAGTACTCGTCTCTTAGCGTCGTCTCGAAGCTGACGATAGAACGAAGGCTTGTCATCAGGTATGTCGCATGCCTCTTGCCTCAACCAGACTCTGAGACGAAGATCAGTGTCGAAGAAGAAAACTGGTGAGTCTTCAGAGCTGTTGGCGCTGATTACTGCCTCTTAAACCAATCGCAGAAGTGGTAACTAATACTATCATGTTTGAAGTCAAAGCCGTCATTCACAGTCGTACAGTGATGCCAAAAGACCTTGCTCAACCTGTGTCCGCTCGCATGCCCATGCAGTAGCTCATGCTCCTCCCGGCGCACAATTACCCGCAGCCCCAGAATGCACCTTCGACGACAGTATGGATGATCGCCTCGCCCTCGACATTCACTCATTTTATCTAGTTGCCGACACCAACGCTTCTGCGGCAGACGGTCCTAAAAATCGTTATGAAAAATTAGAAAGTCGAATCAGTGCGTAGATACTGTCCTTTCGTTTTCTTCCTACATAACTCCAGACGAACTCGAAGCATTGCTCCGCCAGAAAGATAGCCAAGCAAACGTCAAGGAACCAAACGGAGATGCGGATTCTTCCAACAGCCCAACCCTCTCATCCTCCTCTGGTCACAATTTCGCTAACGTCTCCAGAGACAGTTCCAACAGTC
>QLOY01000262.1:0-17825 GCA_003313965.1 Megacollybia marginata | reverse complement strand
TAAAACTTGCCATAGAGAGGGATGAAGAGTGAGTAGCTTGATTCCACTTACACTAGTAAGCATCACAGCTCACGATTGACAAGATTTTCGATCCTTCTTGCGGATGTTGTAATAAGGGAAGGTGGTGGTGTCAATGGTCAATTTAATAACACACTGTTGAGCTGGAAGGATGCAATCCAGGAGCTAGATGATTGACTTATGTTAGTGGCCACATCGAATTAAGGTTGATATAATACAATCAATTACTGGTCTATTACTATCTCTGAATCAACTAGTCTGTTTTATAGCGTGGAAGGCAAAAGCTGTATGATACTGTTGCAGTACTGCAGGTCTTTAGAAGATGCTAAGAGCCGAATGGGAATGCACCATAAAGCGAACTAGGATAAATCAACGTCATGAATTGCAGACAACGGATACATGAACCACTGAGTTTTGAGACCATATGATTGCACATTCAAGTTCGAATGCACCAAGAGAGCCGATGGCTTGCTTCTTGTCGAGATGAAAGAGTTGAAAGGCGACTGTATGATACTGTAGCAAAGGATTTCAGAAGATGCTAAGGGCTGAATGTGGAACGCACCATAATAATGATAAGGCAGACAACGGAATACATGGACCACTGTGAGTACAATTGTGCATTCAAGCTCGAATGCACCAGGAGAGCCGATGGCTTGCTCTTTGTCGAGATGAGGAAGGTGAAAGGCGAATGCTGTATGACTGTACCACAGGATTTCAGAAGATGCTAAGGGCTGAATGTGGAACGCACCATGATAATGATAAGGCGGACAACGGAATACATGGACCACTGTGGGTGTGATTGTGCATTCAAGCTCGAATGCACCAGGAGAGCTGATGGCTTGCTCTTTATCGAGACGAGGAAGGTGAAAGGCGAATGCTGTATGACTGTACCACAGGATTTCAGAAGATGCTAAGGGAAGAATGTGGAACACACCATGGTAAGGATAAGGTGGACAACGGAATACATGGACCACTGTGGGTGTGATTGTGGATTCAAGCACTCAACAATGTTGGTGTTCCACATAGCCAACAACAAGTCAGAGCTGGAACACGCCAGGAGAACCGATGGCTTGCTCCTTGAGGTGAGGCGGGATTTGTGATGGTCGGTTGTTGTGTCGCATGTATCACGTGCCACCTAATTAACCTGCATCATCGCAACAACCTTCAGTTGCCTTGGCGTCTGAACCACTGAACTTCAACCGTTCTGTGCTATAATTCCTGAAACTTCAACCTATGCTATAATTCCTGAACTTGCAACCTGTGCTATAATTCCTGAACTGAAATCACACTACCGACACCTTCTGAATCGCCGTTGGCCAGTTGCTACAGAGGAGACCGAGTCTATCATAATTTAAAGACTCATGAAAATGCTGATGTACACTCATAAAGATTTGCTTCGTAACCCAAATCTGCTCCTGTCGCTCGATGATGCTGCTCCGATATACAGAGATATAGGTCAGTGAGACGGGACTACAGCGGCATCAACGTCCGTAACAATCTAACTTCTGAAACGTTCACAGATTGTGCTCTTGTCGCTGCAGTAATAGACGATGGGTATAGTTGCATTACCTCAAAGTCTTGTTCATTCATACCCTCCCCGCCAATTGGTGGGAACCGTGCTGTCACAGAGCGCAAGGACTTTTATTTTGGCCAAGATGACTATCTGGTCTGGCCACAGCCTTACCACCCCTCTATTCCACATCTTCCTTTTATTCACAGACGTGAAGTGGATCTAACTGATCTCAAACGAGACTTTTTGTGGCTACTCCCAGCATGGTCTGACTTTCATCTGCACGATCCTGAGAGCTACACCAGTCTTGGGAAGCTTTCTCTTTGCAGATTCAGGAAATTCGAAGTTTTCTGGAATGAACTCGACGTTCGCATTCGCACCCAGATTCCCAACGATGTCCCAGAGCTCATGAGACATCTCATGGCTATGGTCACCCCCCTCCTTGATCGATTGCAGTACCTTGCCATGGGGTATAATGCAATGTGTCGCACTATACGTGCACTTCAGCGCAATGTTCTTGAAGTTGAAGCGTTCATTGACTACCTAGTCATTCAAAGGCGCATGCAACAAGGTCTCGTGTCAGCAGCATCTCCTTTCACTCCCATTGCCACTATTGGAGCCTTTGTGCATTCCATCAATGACATGACAATTTTGTCACAAATGGGTGTTTGTCACTGGCTTATTCGCCCATACCAAAATGTTTTGGCTTCACGGGTGCAAGAAGTCGTTCCTTTGCAATTACCCCATCACGTAGACCTTTCTGTCGAGCCCTCCTCACCATCCTATATCATATTTGTTGGCAGCGCTTCAGATCCTGCCATGTATCATGCCATCCGCAATTATGGGTATAATTGCATCTGCTTTCCCGACCCTTTTTACACAAAGGCATTGCCAGAGCCATTGTGACGGTCTTCTGGGCCAACTCGGCCAGTTTCTGGCAGACAAAGAGTGTTAACACCGAAACAGCGGGCCAAAAAGTTTGCTTCAGACCGTAAGTTTTAACCACTTTTATATTGCCATGCTTATTATATCCGACTTAGGCGCCCAGGATCAGTTTTCCAACATACCTCGAAGCAAGTTTGAAGATCCTGAATGCTCATTCTATCCCCCGGGAATCCCTGCATGGCAGGAAGCTCTGTCGAATGTTGACACATCCTCGGACCGCTTTGTCTTTGAACAAGTGCCTTCAGACAGTGCATACGTTGTTCCCAAACTGGCATTCATGGTCTTAACCAAAGTTGCAGAAAAGAGCATGGCTATGTTCCATTCCTGGCTCAAATATCGCCCAATCCTCATCCTTCATATCTCCTCCCACAGCTCACTTGCCCAACCAAAGCACGGGGTTGCTTGGAGCGCCCTCCTTGCAGCAGAATATGCAGAACACACTGCCAAAGATAAATCACCTGGTGTGAGCGCAAAAGAGAGGCAGAGGCTCCGAGAAGAAATGCTCTCTTTTATGAGCAATAACATGGGTTCGAACGCAGAGGTGCAGTTGGCTGATACCGTTGATCTCAGTACTGCTGGATGCTCCTGGCACGGCATCCCATTTGATGAGTTGGGACAGCAACATTTTGAGCAAATTCTCTGGGAGCTAGCAGAGATCAATTTTTGTTTCGAGTTTCAGGCCTTGGACCAACGAGCACGAATCCATGCACCCCATGAACATCTTCCTGGCACTGACATTGATCTGATGGCTTGTGTCCCAAATCGCTCTTTTGCAATTCCTGCCCTTGAAACTGTGAATCATGGAATTGTGAGCCTGTCGTCTCAAGAACGAGCACATTATCTCCTCGCAGTGGCCTGGGTCATGAGCAAGTGGAGATGGGATGATAAGAATGGTTGGATCGTCAAAGCTGATAAGCTTAGATGGTCCCTTGCGGAGATCGAAGGCTTGGAAAAGGAAATAGCATCGTTCTACACTCAAACATTTTATGATTGCTTTAGACGCGCTCCAGTTATCCCCCGACGCCTTTCAGAAAGTGCATGTGAAGCTTGCCCTTTGGTTGGAAGAGAACTTAATATTCCAGTAGCCCCACTCATTGACAATAATGCAACAATCACATTGAATACTAAATCTTGCCCTACATAGAAACATTCTTGTTGTACAGTTGTAGGTTAAATCTATATTGTGATTCCGATAGAAAATGGTCATTATGACGATTTTCACATTCATGTGAGTAATAACATTCTTGTTGGTCTCTCTAAGCTGCCCCCTGCGGTATTCAGGCCAGCCCACAGTACGACCCATTGACATTGCGGCGACTGTTGTATAACCCGCTTATTAACTGACCTACTCTACTCTGATTAATCATTGTTTCGATGTACTAGAATTTGCGTTCAGAAGCAAGTAAGTTCTGCCTTTCGTCTTCTCATGTTCAATTTAGTCATTTATCATCAGGTACTGGGTTGCAAGGCACTTCATTTGCTAACTCCCGAGTCTGGATTGCCACTGCAGACATGCAAGGCTGGCGAACAAGTAGGTCTGCTGAATACATCGTACTAACAAGCATCTCAATGTACACAGACATGGAAGACAGGCACAAAGCTATCTTTGACTGGTCTAGTTCAAATGGAAAGCAAACGATTGATGCTTATCTGTCTTTGTTCGATGGACATTCAGGTATTTACCTTACCACTCCTGCGGCTTAGCGCTTATCTTTCATGTCCCTCAGGTTACAAGGCAGCCTACTATACAGTTAACGAATTTTCCAAGATCTTGCAAAGCCAAGAGGCATATAGCAGACAAGAATATCCTGTAGCGTTGAAAGAAGCCCTCGCTCAGGTCGACAAAGAAATCTGTTCTGGTAAGTGGTTCCTTCATTTTCGATCTGCAAAGACTTGCTTGCTTTCTGTAGATCAATTCATCTACTCTGGCTCTACTGCTCTTGTTGTGCTAGTGGTCGACAACTCTTTCCATATTGTATGTGCTTTGTTCAATATCTAGGGTGGGCTAAGAGATCAGGCACATGTCGGCGATTCACAGGCTGTTATCTGCACAGCTGGTTATGCCAAGGATCTCACTAAAGCTCATACTACGAGCCTACCAGGTGTGGTGGTTTCTTTACAGCACTTTAACCATCTGAATTCTCTACCCTAGAAGAACATAAACATATTCTGAAAGCGGGAGGGTTCATGTGTGATGGCCGTGTGTGCGGTATGAGTTTTCTTCTGCACTGTATGGCCCTTAAATGGTTCTTTCTAGGCAGTTTAGCTATGACTTGGAGCTTGGGTGATTCTAAATTCAAGAAGAAGAATTTGCCTCCTGAGGAGCAAATGATCACTGCTCTTCCAGATCTTATCACTCAATAAGTGCAGTGTGATGACGAGTTTCTTGTTCTCGCAACAGATGGTAATATATGCATCTGCTCTTCTCAACTGACTGTTCTCAGGGATATGGGACTGTTTCAGCTCGCAAGAAGTCGTTGATATCATCCGATATCAAGTTGCGTCAGGTGCTACGATTACTCAGGCTTGTGCGTTTCTATGTGAAACCTGTCTTGCCCCACCAACGGCCGATGCACCCAGCACTGACAATATGACCCTAATAGTTGTTGCCTTTTTGCATGGTAGGACTGAGAAAGAGTGGATGGATTGGATTCAAGCACACGTCAATTCAAAAATGGGACGGGCTACACCATCAACTATCTCTCAAATCTATGGTCATCACAAGCCAGTAGAGCATCCTGCAAATGTCGTCACCGATTTCGATTTTACTCTTCCCCCTATTGTCGAGTAGACTTTCCAATCATTGGTAATTATGATATGTAGGTAGCTGCAGCTTATAAATGCTTTAAATCAGAGCATGGGAATCAAATAATCGTTTCCTTTATACTTTTCCTTTATCGACAGAGACAATGAGGTGAGGACAAGATGATCGTCAGGATGCTTGTTGATTCAACTCGTAGGGACAATTCTGACGTCCTGGCTCTTACAGAAGGTAACCTACTCAGAAATCCTGAAAAACTTCTGCCTAAGGAAGATCGGGACTGTTTCCGCTGGATCAGTTACCTCCTAACCATTTTGGCCTGGCTCCAACCCCAAAGATTCGTGAATGTAAAATGGCGAAAAGACATGTACAGTGATCAAGATGCTTTACAGCAGCATGGGCATGTTGTCGTTGATAGGGACAAGGTCAGGTTTACTCGAGCAATTGCTACACTCTGCATTTCGAATGTGGAAATAGTGGCAGTTGGTCAAGTCAATAAAATCGAGACAACAGAACATATCACTGCAAATTCAATGAGATGCTTCATTACCGCCAACGGCTGCCACAATCACCAGTAAGCCCGTTTCATCTGTTCGATATCTAACTAATTGACATATTAAGAGAAATGATTCAACAAAATGCCCGGATTACAGAACGGGTTAAACAAATTGAAGACTCCATCGACTTAATATATCAGAAATCCGAGGACGTAAGGCTCAGCATACACAGGGATTCCACAAAATACGCTATCCGAAAAGTGTTGAGACGATGCCGCATTGGCATAAAATGGAAACTTACACAAATGCTCGCGTCGACTAAAGCCGAGCATTTTGCTTCCATATCAGAACGGCGTATACAGAATCCAGACCTAAAGTCAGAATGTGAATGGGTTTCCACGTGCGTTATGGGTTTGCGGCGTTACAGGGATCACTTTACTGGGCTGTTTCAATGCTTGGATAGCCTGCACCAATTCAAACCATCAAAAAGAGTGGTGATCGAAGAGAAGTGGTCTGCCGAATGCTTTGGCATCTTGTTTCTGCCTACTATTTCCTTGTCGAGTCCTATGCCAGATCTTGTTACGACCAGTCCCAGCTTCTGCCGTTTGAGATTAACAAGAACCAGAAACCATTCAAATACTCTGTGCAGTCGAGTGTTGTGACGACGGTCCTCTCGGGTGATACGATTCTAAAAGACCTAACTAAGACTGCAATAATCGTAACAGCATTCATATCCCTCCCGATGTATCAAAACATCATGGACGACCTCGGTTATATCCACAGCCATGGAGAGAGTCCGACAGCTCCAAGCCAGACAGCTGGCCCCGTCACCGATACTGTCGAGGAGCAGGAGGCCGAAGCAGAACTCGATAACACCGTCAAGGAGCAGGAGGCTGAAGCAGAATTCGACGATAATGTACCTACTGACCACACAACCAGGAAGCTCGTTCAGCAGTTCGTGGGTTGGTTGCAGTTGTCAGTCGCCCACATCCTTGCTGGGGACATCCTCTACACATATACAATTCAGAAAGAACCCGATGTGACATTTAGAGTCATACCTGCTGAAACATATTTAGAGACAGCGGGTCCAATACCAAACGAAAAGATTGGCGTTGACGCACATGCAGAAGAGTGACTATGTTCTTTTCAGAAGGGCGGATTTGAGCCTCGTGGTGTCGTTCATTGTGAGATGACACTGTTAAGGAAACTTTTTGATATTGTGGTATGTAAGTTTTATTGCGAAGACTCGTTTCATTCATGTCTTCAGGGAGCTCGGAACTCGGATTCTCGCAAGCCCACTGAATTCATAATTGCAGTAAGCAAACCTTGCTGCCCCATTTGTCACCGAGTCCTCCACATTGTCGGAAAGTTATATGAATGCATATTTTCCATACACTCCTTCCACAATGAAGTCTCTACAGTGATCATCCCCACTTGCTTTGACAAAGCAACAGGGCAGGAGCTTATTAAATGCTTTCAGCCCTATCTTACTGCTGCAACCAACTTGATCAGAGGGCATTATCAAATACATCAATCCAGTAATTCTGCCTCATCTATCAGATCAGACACCAGCATTCAATCTTTGGTGGTTGTGGATAGTATAGGAGCTCTGGCCAAGACTGTGGTGGCGATGGACTCAGAGGACTTGGAGGACTTGGAGGACTCTGAATCGGAGAAGAAGCACTGAGTCTTCGAACACGACAGATTTGAACAAATGTATGTTGAATTTTGATTTGCATCCTCTATATTTTTGTATCTATCCCTATATGCGAGTTTTGCTTCATTTGAATTACTACCAAGAGCTATCCATCAGGGTCTCTTGCAGTATTCAGCCTGGATACTGATTCTATCAACACTTGGTATAGCACAATCCCTTTGAAGCAAACTCACCACGACACATTCACTTCAAGGCTCAAAAATGCGACACAATGAGGAGGACATCATCCAGCGGGATTTGAAGATGCAAAGGAATCAGGGGCAAAATGGAAGCTGATTTTTGGGGCCAAGGTGTGTCTGCGTATATTATGATTTCTGACGGTTTCTGTTTGATTTGCAGTTCACTTTGTATTGAAGTAAGCTGGGGGTATTATTATCACACTCGCATTCACTCCCGCCCGTTCTGTTTGCCAACATCATTGAATTCAGTCCTGTGGCAACAGACCAACATTGTTGTCCATTGCAGTGGTTCCACACTTTGGCTGGGGTCTTCCTCACTCTCTTGGCAGAGAATCCCAGCTGCATTGGCTGTGTTTCATCAATGCCGCATCCAATCATGCAATGGATGAAAGTAGTGCATATTTATTGGTATGGCCGTTCACCCGCCTTAGGTTTTCCTCAGAAATAACACCTACGAGCTCTAGCGCAGAGCATACCGCCATCGACCCATTCCCTTGCTACCGTTCCCGCCACCATCATCGACGATGTCAGTAATGGATTCGCCAACAGGCAAACCAACGTAGTATTTCCGCAACGGAAGACCTCTACGAATGGGTACATCAAGTCGTAAGTTCACTTCGGTCTCGTTAGGAAACGGTGAACTTCCGGCTTGAATCTGTTCAAATGTTTAACATCTTCAGATCCTCACAATGCTCTTATACAAGAACAACCATATAGCACGATCTACACATCCTATGCTCACGGTTGTGCAAAGTTAATTGACGATGACAACCATGGCTTCATTTCATTTCAATTGCTATGAAGGTCAAGGAAATTTTAGTTCATCTGTGTCACTGATAATGGCTAAAAGGTTGGTTACTTATATATGACAGGTTAGTCTAGTGGTTAGTATGGCAGGTAAGTCTTTATATTATCTAATTAATATTCTCTAATGCATTTCAGTTTGAATCCCGTTGGTGTACAATTTAAAGGACTGCCTAACTTGAGGCCTAAAGGGCCTAGCTTGTACAATTCAAAGGACCGCCGACCGCCTAGCCTCTGTACAAACAAACCCTATAAATAGGGTCGATTCTATTTTGGACCTATGGACCTATTAAACTGCTTACACGACCTTGTAAACAACCCTCATCCTTATATGACCTTAGCGTTCAACCCCATCCTTATACGACCTTAGCGCTCAACCCCAATCCTTATACGACCTTAGCACTCAACCCCATCCTTATACGACCTTAGCGCTCAACCACATCCTTATACGACCTTACTATTCGACCCAAAGCTTACGTAATACTGTAATGTCATATTGACTATATAAGCCTGTACAAGGGGGTTGCGGCCCGTTAACTCCGGATACCCGGTTGGTTGGTTGGTTGGTGGTCCCGACCCCTTAAAAAATATTTAGAACAAGCGCTTAACAAGCGCTTAAATTTGTTGCAGACTGACAAAATATGTGAGTACCTGAAGCAAATGCAGCAATAATATACTGACCAGACTCTAGTTTCACCTTTACTGTGTAAAACTACCCAACCCTCGTCCCAACTGGATTTGTGATGCATGTGAGGTGACTAGAAGGTGCTGACACATCATCCAGATATAGTAATATGTCACGTGTTGGTTGGTTGGTTGACTCAAAGACTGTCTTAAAAAAAAATGTGACCCAGTATTCTTAAAAAAAAATGTGCAACCCCCTTGAGCCTGTACATATAATAGGAAGCTTATCAAATGTTCTCTTCATCATAAGTCTTTATCGGCCTAGACCTGCCTTACGGCTTTATAAGCTCTTATATACCCTTATTACGAGATTCGCAAATTTCCGACATAATGCCTTCCTGCGAACTCAAAATAATGTTGCTGTAAGCCCAGTTGTTATCCTCTCTTCAACATTCAATTCCGCGAGATTCCAGATGTTCAAGCATTTGCAATCAAGTTTTCCCAGTTGAATGAATCATCGGGCAAAATCAACACGTTCACGGACATCAGATTTCTGCGGAGATTTGGGTAAACCAGAGGCATACATACATAACTACTAGCCTAAGTCGCAAGAGGTCACGTCAACTATAGTATTGTGGATGCATCACCGTCTCCCTTCCCGATGCCCTGTTCGTCGTCAGCATTCCGTGGCCTATCTTGCGTGGATCCTATCAAGCAAGTTACTAGAACCCTCTATCTTTGCAATCGACTCTGAAGGCCATGACGACAACACGTACGAATACGATCGGACCTCTCTCGAAGAGTCTGTCACCCTCAAGGACACCGAAGCGAAGGGAAGCGCCAAACTCATCGAGTACATGGATCCTGTTTCAGCGCTAACGCCAACCGTCTTCAATGTCGAGAAGTCCTCTTCATCCTTTGTGAAGATATAAGGAATGGGCGTCTGCTGCTGATATTTACATAGAGATCCAAACACTGCCTACAGTTCAAGAACCCGGGAAAGCTCCGACTCTACCCTGTGAGATGATAAGTAGACCGGGGCCGGGGCGAGGATAACTTCAAAGTTGAAGTAAATAGTCCTCAGTACTCAGGCAGCAGGCTTGCCTTCGAGGAAGTGATAGAAGTTTGAATCATAGCTGGCTTGCTGGGTGGCCAGTACAGTACTATAATTATAATACAGACCTGCCTAGTCCGTAGTCATGTAAGTCACGTTACCGACATGCATGTGCCCACTGAACTTGTTCGAGAAATTTTTCTGTACTGCGAGCCACCAGAATTAGCAACTCTTTGTTGTACTAGTCACCGGTTTCATAGCATCGGTAAAGCCATTCTTTATCGCCAAGTCCATATTCGTTCCCAACGGCAAGCTTCTGCCTTTGCATACGCAAGCGAAGAAAATGGGCCCCTCGTCAAGTCAATGTCCATACTGCTGTTTAAAAAATCGTAAGCGCTTATTGTGGTCAAATTTTACAGCTCAATTTATTGAGCAGTTTCCCGAAACCATTGAACCCGACAGCAATAGACTCGACCCTTCATTCTCTCAAGAACTTGGAATCGTTGCAGATTTATACGCCAACGATCTTAACGGGAAAGGCATACGCATTTTGGAATTTTACGTTCCCGCACCTTAGGTCATTATCTCTTGGACGCATAGACCACCTCCATCCCTTCGTAGCATCTTTCTTAAACCGCCATCCACAGATGACGTCGTTCAGCATGCATGACCATTTTAATGAACCATTTGACCTCTCTGACACGGACCCGATCACATTGAACAAGCTAGTGAAGTTCAAAGGGCCCAACGCACTACTCAGCCACATCCTCGCGCACTCGACAGAGATTCAGCTGCAATCAGTCTCAGTTGACTGGGAACTTCAGGATCCTCCAAACTATTTGGATACCTTGCAGTCCATACATAACTCGTCCTCAAGCAAGAGTTTGCGTACCCTCCTATGCCGAGGCATTTCTCTGCCTACATTGCTGATAAAGGATGTAGCCAAGTGCCTTCCCGACATATCAAGCCTAGCCATCTACACAGCATCTAGAATACCGACAGCAGTGGTTATCATAATCAGTGTACGCAACAAGATTATGCAAAGAAGATTCCTAATCATTCCACTTTAGTTTCCGCTGGAGGATATGCGGCGATTTCGACGTCTCACTAAGCTCTTCTTGCATGGAAATCTCAGATTCAACTCAGTGGAGAACGCCTTGAATGGAATTGCTAACGCGTGTCCCTCCATAGCAACGATGTGCGTTGGTAAGTTATGTATGTTTCCCCATTCAGATCATTAATGACCTTCTTAGTTTCTGATAAACAGGTAGAAAACTGGATCCGGTACAAGGACAAAGATCAATCTTTTTGGAAACTTGCTCAGTCTTGATCGTCTTTGTCTACGTATCGAATACATGCCCGTTGAACATTCTTGCATTAATGTGTGACAGGGGTTATAGGGGCTGTTCAAGCCGACAGGAGACTTGCATCACTTGATTGAAAAGCCGTTGTTTTACTTTTTATTTCCATTTGCTCGCCTCAGCTGCGTCCATTCCTTTCTCTTCCTTTAATTTAAGGCGTACTATCGTTGAAAATGTGTTTTTCTGGACGCGGCCATGAGGAGGACCCCAATGCTAAAGCTCGTAAGCCCTTCACATATTCCGTTTCGTCCCCAATAGAGTACATGCAGGAAACGATGAAATCGAGAATCAGCTCAAACGAGACCGTCTCAAGGCCAAGAGTGAAATTAAAATGCTGCTATTGGGGGCTGGAGAGTCAGGAAAAGTACAGTTCTTTTTCAAACGTAGCTCTGCCTTACCAATGTCCCCACACAGTCGACGGTCCTCAAACAGATGAAACTTATCCATCAAGGCGGATATAACGAACAGGAGAGGGAATCCTATAAAGAAATCGTCTTCTCAAACACGGTCCAGTCAATGCGGTAAGGATATACCCTACTCATTTGACGCTCTAACTCTTTTAGTGCCATTTTGGATGCCCTTCCTGAGCTCGGGCTTGCCCTTGCCCCCGCCCACGAGACTCATCGTTCTGTGATTATGGCTCTCCCTGCTCAGCTCGAATCCAACGTCCTTCCACGACATGTCGCCGACTCACTTCGCTATCTCTGGAGCGACTCAGCTGTTCAAGAAGCCGTCGCCCGTTCGCGCGAGTTCCAGCTGAACGACTCGGCTGTGTACTATTTCAACGCTCTCGATAGAATGATTACACCTGGTTATAATCCTAGCGATCAGGATATCCTTCGTAGTCGGATCAAGACAACGGGCATCACCGAGACGGAATTCAAAGTAGGAGAACTGACTTATAAGCTGTTCGACGTGGGTGGTCAGAGATCCGAGCGAAAGAAATGGATTCATTGTTTCGAAAACGTCTCGGCATTGGTTTTCCTCGTCAGTTTGAGTGAGTATGACCAAGTCTTGTACGAAGATGCGACTGTGGTATGTTGTTTTCTATCACTATGTCCGTAATGGTTGTACTCACTGTGCACGGCAGAACCGGATGCAGGAAGCTCTCACGCTCTTTGACTCGATCTGCAACTCACGCTGGTTCGTCAAAACCTCCATCATTCTATTCCTCAACAAAATCGATCTCTTCGCTGAGAAATTGCCTCGATCGCCGCTATCTGACTACTTCCCCGAATATACTGGAGGTACAAACTACGACGCGGCATGCGAATATCTGCTCAGCCGATTCGTGAGCTTGAATCAAAGCGCCACGACCAAACAAATTTGTATGTTCCATGTGATGTTTGTGGTGCAATTGCTCACTCGTCCACTAGATGCCCACTATACTTGCGCAACCGACACTAATCAGATCAAATTTGTTCTAGGTGCGATTCAAGATATTCTGCTGCAACTGCATCTTAGGGAATGTGGGCTGTTATAATCGGGCTTGGACCTGTTTCTTTCGGGTGAACCTTAGTTCAAAATATCCGTATAATACTTAATTATTGTCACGATCGTTAATCTAATGGTTGTAAATCTTACTGCATGTGCTGGAGGCCACTTCTCGAAGGCAAGGTTCAGCCTGACACTCCGTTGAGTTGAAAGTGGTCACTCAGGGGTCACTCATGAGTATCGATCTTGAAATTGAGCGTAGGTTGCAATGGCCAATGCGCGCGACGCTGGTAAAGTACGGATGGGAGTAGAGATGATCTAAATCAGGGAGGAGAATATGAGAGTATAATCTGATAAGTAGTCAATCGTACTGTTATACAACGAGTAAAGATAGATTACAAGACTGGACGCCGCCGTTATAGACGTACAAATAATGTTCACCGGGAGAGTAGTGATATTCTCAGCCCAGACTGTCTGAGTTTATTAACTCGCTGGGAAATGGACTCATTAGGTTCCCAAGAGTCTAAGCACGAGTCGCAGTCGCAGGGAGCTACCAACGCACGTGTCAGGTAATCGATAGCTGAAGCTGAAGAGGGTCTGAAGTCGCTAGGACGTCTTGATTCGATGAGAGTAACTAGAGCATCTAACAGACTCGTGCACACAGGAGCCTCTAGCTCAGCTAAACGAGGTAAGAGTGGGCTTTCTGTGGATGTTGGGTCATAGACGAGGCTCTGAATAATTTTCTTGGTCATGAAGATATATTGACCCCTCAGGATGAGGGTCGTAAGCCCCGGTGTTAATCGGAAGATACTGAAGAGACGATCTTCTTTGATTGACACGCCTATGAGTGACATAGAGGTCAGGGGGCACCGCGAACGGGCAAGAAGGTCCACAAAACCCTGTTCAAATCCGAGGAGAGAGACAGGTTGTCTCCCCCTACTTGGTAAGTAGGAGCTGTAGTTGGCGACACCATAGTCGGAAGTATGTATGAGCTCTATCCGCGAAAGTTGAGGAAGTGTGAGTTTACGGAAAAGTTGCTCATATGCCTTGACAGAAAGTAAATTGCCAATGGTAGTAAGCGAGCGGATGTTGCACACAAGTTCTGCGTCGGCAAATGGAACCCCACTTGAGTCTAGCTTGTTCAAGGTGACGCTGTCGAGGGCTTGACAGACAGATAGCGTCTTCAGAACGCAGTCGGGTACATCGACGTCAGATGGAGACTTGAGATATGAAAGGAGACATCTTGAAGGTCACTGATTGACGCGGGGATTTCAAGACTCGACAAAGCGACGTGACGCAGTCGGGGGAACTTGGCTGATGTAAAATACCGTAGAACAGGGTACGGGTCTACCAGCGATATCGATGAGCTGGTCATGTACAGTCGCTCTAGATGTTGTGTCACTGTGACTGGGAAGCGGTCGAGAACGGAGAGCCAAGGTGTCTCCAGATCTGCGAGACAAAGGTCTTGGCACTGGGATCCATAGCTTGCGAAAAAGACTTCCATATTGGAGGCCATTGCACCTAGCATATAATCGATTTCGTCCCAATCCGTCCCCCCATCTTCGTCGCAGGATTCGCAGGCATAACCAACAGGACTTGTCCTTATACGTGGTACTTGAGGAAGACACAGACGGACATGCAGCGATGTTCCTTTGGCAAGCTGAAGGCGCTGTTTTGTGAGTTGGCGAGCAGGATGGATACCAATGTCGAGAGTGGCATAACTCCATAAACAGGGAGACGATTCAATTATATCGGCCCAGTGGCAGCAAACCCGTTGCAGTTCCGAAGCATGTAGTACATAATATTCTGAGTAAGTAGAGGTGTCCATGCATTGAGGAGGAATATTTCATGCCAAATTTCCGAAGGAACCCTGCGTATCGGAGAGACAAAGCATGAATATGCTTTGACAACTCGTTCAAGTTTCTGCTTTGCGCGTTCCGCCACTTGGGTGGCACGCTGTAATCCAGCAATTTCGCTGTCTAAATTTTCAATTTCTTCTTGCGCCTTTAGCAGTCGACCCCTAGTTTCACCGAATTGCAACTGAGTAGGGACGTAGTTGGACCCCAAAGGACCGACGGCAGGGAACTCAATCATGTTCACGTTGCGATGAAAGGATTCTTCCTATAAGTGAACTGGTCAAATAGCGATAAGAGATGGTATGCCGCTTACCTGCACGCCTCCTTTTTCTCCTGTTGACGCGCAAGATTGAATCCATGCGTTCTTAATGTACTCAGCGGCAGTTAGCTCATCTTGAATTTCGTTTAGCTTCGCAGAAACCAGCAACGAGCGTATCGAAGCGAAAGATTCTGAGGAGAAATCAGGAGTGCAAGAGTTGGTGACAACCATTGGCGCCGTCACCTGACCTAGACTCATTGTGCAAGCCAAGTGCAAGCCATACCAGGAAGTAACATATACACAGATAACAGCAGCTTCGAATATTACGGGAACAGTATGGACATCCTCAACCCAGACTGTCTGAGTTTATCAACGTGCCAAGCAATGGAATCGGGTAGGGCTCAGTGTAAAAGTATTGGCTGAGTTAATAACAAGTTATTAACTCATGGGGTCTGAGACCCCTTTTTAACAGGCGTTATTAACTACTTTCTAACTAACAGCAAGAAACTGTTAAAAACAAGTGAGAAAAGACTTTCTAACCAGTTAGAAACTCAAGGTAGGTTACAAAGTAGTTCTTGATGCATTTTCAGCTGGAGTGGAGTTACTTTGGTGTTAGTTAAGCTGAGTCTTTCCAAATTTCAGACTGCTACAGATTGAAAGTGCTATTCAATGTATGTGTTCAAATGACAGTCTTGCTAGCTGATGCCTCAAATGATTTGACAAACCCCCATTTGGCTCTGAGTCATGCCAATAGGTTCTAGAGTTATCTACAAGCTGCATCTATTAGTATTTTCTATCTGAATCACATAGACTTTCTAACACTTTCTAACAGGCCTCCTAAACCCCTTGAGTGAAATACTGTTATTAACTGAGTTAATAACAGGTTAAAAAGTCGGAGTTAGAAAGTCAGGACTTTTACACGGAGCCCTAGAATCGGGTACCTCGAAAAACATACATAGGTCACAGTGGCACGGAGCAATCACTGCGCGTGTGAGATGACTGATAACAGAATCAGACACTGAGGAGGAGGGTTTAGAGTCATCGGGTCGTCGCGATTCGAGAACAGTAAGGATAAGGTCTGATTGCTCTGTACACACCGGAGTCTCGAGTTGTGTTAACCGAGGTAAGAGTGTGGCCTCTGTGGAGATTGGATCATAGATGAGGTTTCTCAGAATTTTCTCAGTCAAAGTCATCTCTCGGCCCTTTAGGAGGAAAATCATAAGGTTTGGCGTTAGTCGGAAGATGTGGAGTAGATGATCTTCCTCGACGGATATGCCTTCCAGTGACATAGAGGTCAGGGAACACCGAGAACGGGTAAGAAGGTCAACAAGATTCTGTGCCAGGAGGCCATCAGGTTGAATCACTTGGTCATGGGGGACATCAGAAGCTGTGATCTGAATTCGTGAAAGTCGAGGAAGTGCGAGACTACAGAAGAGTTGTCCCCATACATCATCGCGAAATGAGGCCCCGACAATGTTGAATGAGCTGATGTTACACACGATTGTGATGGGTAGAAACAGTGAGGTTGGTGAGAACAATGGCTCCTCCACCGTGGCGTTATCGAGAACTTGACAGACAGCCAGTACTTCTATAATCAAATTGACCTCCATAAGTACCAGCTCGAGACTTGAGATGTGAGAGCAGAAGTCTTGGACTCCGAGTCTGACCTCTTGTAGCAGAAAGATTGGAAGATAGGACAGTTCAACGTGATGAAGTTGGGGGAACTTGTCTGATGGGAAGAGCCGTAGAACATGATCCACAGGCAAGCTATCACTGATCGACAGTCGCTGTAGATATGGTAAAGCTGGCATGCCGAAGAGAGCACTGGCAAGAAACGTCGCAACATCCGTGAGACAAAGCTCTTGGCATTGAGCATGTTCGGACAGCAAAGACGCGATGTTAGACCTCACTCTGTTTACGTCCAAGCCGAGTGATATATCTGGAAAACATATACGCAAGTGCAGCGGCATTTCTGCGGCAATCTGAAGGTACTGTCGCTGTTTCCTAATGTCGGCTTCTGAATCAATGTCCACACAGGCGTAGCTCCACAGACGAGGGTACGATGTAATAATGTCGTCCCAAAGACTGCAGACTTTCTGCAGTGCAGAAGCATGGCGTGTTAGACGCTCAGTCTCGGACACGTACATGGATTCAGAGACCACAAGGTGGAATATTTCACGCCAAATTTCGGGAGGAAGCTTGTATAGTAACGGAGAGGCATGATTTTCGTGATCTAGACCAGAGCCTAATGACATGGTCGGGAACGCGTTGAGATCGTGACCATCCGAGTCCTCACGAATAGACTGTCGTTCGAGATGAAGAGGGCCGGGATCAAATAAGTAATATGAGCGTACCTGCGGCATTACCGCACTTTGGATGTGCTCAATAGCAACTTGTTCGTCTGTAACTTCACTTGGTTTAGCAGACATCAGCGACGAATGTCTCATTCCGAAGGGCCTTTTGAGTGTGTGAGTGAGTGTGTGAGTGTGAGTGTGAGAAAGCCGTTAAGGATCAGCGCTCAGGGCTCAGTCACCGACCGAGTTACTCTTCTGAACATCGGACTGAGAGCCAATCGTCACAGGCAAGTCACATTCCATATCATCAAGTAGTCGAAGTCAAAGCTGAGCATCCCAAAATCACAAGTCTGGCCTGTAACTGCACACTGAAACACATAGCCAGTTGCACAATCAGGATTGAATATCATCTGCATCTCCAAAGAAAAGACCGCCATCACCGTTACAAAGGCAAGAAGATTGTGCACAGTCTGGATTTGTGTCTCTCTGACCAAGAAATGTACACAAATAAC
>QLOY01000261.1:0-16492 GCA_003313965.1 Megacollybia marginata | reverse complement strand
CTGTTAGATTGTGTTGGTGAGTTTCTTTGATGCCTTTTCTGAGTTACAGCTTGTCCCCAAGTGCTGCCGTTCTCGAGATAAAAATCAATTGGCTGTCTGGGAGGCTGAATTTGATGAAAGTAACCACCATCCACTGTAAGGTAGACTGCTTATACCCGCAGCATGGTTGTTGTATGAATAGTGATACGCACTGGTAGGTCTGGTAAGCACTGGGTAAACATCTTACTTACTTGAATAAGGCTTGTGCTTGATAGGCTTGCATTAGCGAGGCTTATAGAGCAAAGTAACTAAGTACTCGGATTATCCCTAGTACAAATACACAGCTTATATACCAACTACGATGGTCCGTGCGTATATAACTCAGCCCACAGGGCTACTACATCAGTCAGCATTGACTGCGGACAGTAAGCAGATTCCCAGAGGGACATATGCTATCGGATGGAATAACCTAGGAGTATATGTAATCCTCCATATCTTTCCTATTGGTTAATAGCGTGTATTCCAGTATAATGTTGGTGATCTTGTCAGACACGTGAGTGACACAGTGTTGTGACTGTGACACTTCCAACACACCCCCTTGCTAAGTGTCTGGCAGTGAACTTTCTGTCCAACCTATCTTCAGGTGGCGAACCTAACCAGTATCTTAGTGAAAGGTAATTCCTAACTTCCTTCGGAGATAATCGAATTGTATATGACCAAGGTTCTTTGTGAGTATATCAGCAATTTGATCCTTAGTTGATACATGCATCATTAAGACTCGCTTCAATTCTACTTGCTCTCGTATGAAGTGAAAATGTATGTCTATGTGCTTGGTTTGTTTGTCAGCAACAGGATTCAAGGCTATGAATAATGAGCCTTGATTGTCGCTGACTATAGCTGTTGTATGATTAACAAACTTAACTCCAAGTTTGTTAAACAAGTTTTGAACCCAAATAACTTGTTTGCAACAGTCGCAAAGAGCCATGTATTCAGCTTCAGTGCTAGAAAGTGCTATCGTGGTTTGCTTGTGTGAATTCCAAACGATGACTGCATCCACGATCTTTATGAAGTAACCAGTTTGCGACCTTCTATTATCCTCATCAGAGGCCCAGTCAGAATCAGTGAAGGCGATCGGTTCCGACACTGTTGACTTGCCATTGAAAATTAATTTGTATTTGGTAGAACCTGCCAGATATTTCATTACATGTTTAGCGGCATTGAGGTGCAGCTTGGATGGATTTACTGAATATTGTGACAGTTTAATTACTGCATACGCAATGTCTGGTCTGGTTCCAAGTGTGAGGTATAGGAGAGAACCTATGATCGACTGATATTGCTTCTTGAGTACTTCATCAACCGGTTGATCATTAACTGCCGGTTTGTACCCAGCTGGTAATGGAGTATGTGCAACATTGGCATTCTCCATGTTGAAACATTTGAGAATTTTCATTAGGTAGGCTTCTTGATCAAGAGTTATGATTCTCTTTGATCTATCTCTCATTATAACCATGCCTAGAAATTCTTTACATTCCCTGAGATCTCGGCATTCCTATTTTGCCATGAACTCTTGCTTCTTTTCCATGAGAAGCTTCTTGTTTGGTCCCAGGAAGATTGCATCATCAACATAGATGATTACAATCACAAAACCTCTTTTGTCCCTGAAGATAAAAACTCCCGCATCCGACAAGCAGTTTATGAAGCCTAGTTCTATGACTGAGGCTCAGCACTCTTTCCACCATTCAAGGCTTGCTTGTTTGAGACCATACAGGGCGCGGAGTAATTGACAAACATATCTGACCTTCTTGATGAATCCTTCAGGTTGTTCCATATAAATCTCCTTATCAAGTTTGCCATATAAGAAGGCAGTCTTGACGTCCAGCGCTTTGAGTTCCCAATCCTTGATCGCTGCTAAGGCCAATAAGATACAAACAGTGTCATATCTGACAACTGGAGAGAACAATCCATCATAATGAACTCCTTCTATTTCAGAAAACCCTTTTACCACCAGTCTCGCACGTTTGCGCAGATCTGTTTTGGTATTAAACACCCAGCGGTTTCTGATAGCTTTTCTTCCAGGTGGTAATTTAACTAACTCATAAACTTTTCTCTTTTCCAATGCTTCCAATTCCTCTTTGCATGCCTTTAACCATTGTTTCTTTTCAGCTTCTGGAAGTTTAAGAATGTCTTTGAAATTCCATTCTTTTTTCGTGTCAGAAACAGGCAATGCAAAAGAAAGTAGTGCAAGGTATAATTTTTCACCCCCTTGTTCAAGTACCATAGCCATATCGGCTTCAACTTGATGACGATCTCTTACAAATTTATTGGTTTTCTTATTAAACCAAACAGTAGAGCCGTCTTGGTGCTGGCTTGAAATCAAATCCATCATCCGAGTCGTTGTCATCATTACCAGAGGAATTATCATTATCCCTCGGAGTTGGTGAAGGTTTGGTCTGTTTATCTGGTTCTAAACGCTCGAAAGGTCGACTGTCCTTGCATTTAGGAAACCATTGTTCATCAAAAGTAGTGTCTGGGCTACTACATATCGTATTCTTGTTATCCATGAATAGATAAGATTTTGATCCGACATCATAGCCGATGAAGATCATTGCTTCTCGGTTCGGAGAAAGCTTATTCTGTCTTCTATTCTTTGGAATGAATACATAAGCACCACAACCAAAAACTCTGAAGTATGAGACATCAGGTTGTTTGTTGTTAAACACTTCATTTGGAGACTTCCAATCCAAGCATTTCATAGGTGTGCAGTTATAAACGAAGATAGCTGTTTTGTAGGCAAATTCCCACCATGAGACAGGACAACATGCCATATGACGTAAAGCTTCTTCTTTGTCAGTTAACGTTCTATTAAGACGTTCTGCTCTTCTATTTTGTTGGTGCATATGAGGCGCACTGGGGTGCATTGATATTCCTTCTGTGTTCAGAAAATGTTTGAATTCGCCACTTAAGAATTCTCCTCCTCGATCTATGTGAAATTGTTTGATCTTCTTGCCTGTTTTCTTCTCTGTTAACACTTTAAACTTCTTGAATGCAACAAAGGCAGCATCCTTGTGTTTAAGAAGTTCATGATAGGCATATGAAGAATGATCATCAAGGAAGTTGATTACAAATTTGAATCCATGATAAGATCATACAGGATATTCAATCAAATCAGCATGGATTAGGTGCAGGACTGTAGTGGCTCTTTTTTCTGATGCAGGATACGATTTCGATACATGTTTACCCATCTCACATCCTTTACAGGTGGTGAGCTTTGATAAACCTTTGACTTTCACGCCTTTAAGGTGTGTTTCCAAATGACACATAACTTCTTTGCTGGCATGTGCCATGCGATTATGCCATGTGTCATAGTCAACCGATTTTGACATCAAGACTGCTTCCCAGGCTTTTTCTGAGTTCCAAATGATGGATGGAAGCCAATGGAGGAGCTTGTTACTCGCATCCAAAGGTAAGCCGGTATAGAGTACTTTTTCAGTCTTCTTGTGAACAACTTGTGTATGAGTAGATGTACTAACTAATACACAGTCGTTCCCTATAAGTTTGCCAATCGACAATAGTCGATTTTGAGCTTCCGGATAATACACCACAGGATATAACTTTGTGATTCATGATTCACCATTCACAAACGTCTTTATTAAGACCATACCCTCACCCCTGAGAGTTATTTTATTGTTTTTGTCAACACCTTTCAAGATATGTGGTGACTCAAATTCACAGTAGGAAATGAAATCTTCATAGCATAGAGTAATGTGAGTAGTGCACCCACTATCCATAAGCCAATATCTTATAATCTTATCGTGCGCAATGTTTGTAGAGTCAGCTAGATTGAAACTAACTAATACATTGCTGTACTCTACAGTTCAACATGAATCTGTAGGCGTGTTAGATATTTTAAGATTGAAGATATCATACCATTCCGAAAAACGGCCATAGCCATTGCCTTCATCTACCAGATCATAGATGTCCTCGTTCCAGGTCATGACTTCTTCGTCAGGGAAGATGTCTTCCAGTGTATAATTTCTCGGTCCTTGTGATTGAGGGACCGCTTCATTAGACGAACTGCTGTATTGGCATGCTGGTGCACACCATTTCTTTGGTCTTCTCTGTACTTGTAGATTGGCCAATTTCACATTAGAGGGCCTATATCTTTGTGCAGCTTTGAGCTGTTCCCTTGCGGTCTCTTGCTGTTCAGCTAGCACTAGTTGTAGGTAGGTCAGCCTAGTTCATGTTGTAGAACCAGAGGCTGGGTTTGGCTTAAAGGTTTCTTTTCATGGAACTATTTTCATAGGTTCCCATTCGATTTCCGTTGTAGCCTATTCTCTTGATGTGTGTTGGCTCCTTCATCAATCATCATATTCCAGGCATCCATCCATGTCTGAGTAGGAGCTGATGATGGATCGCCGATAAAAGCGACTTGTTCTGTCTCCCGAGGTATATAGTGTTCCTTCAGTTTTGTAGCTTCGCTTTGTCGGTAGTCTGCATTGAATTTAGTTAAGGCGGCGAGTCTCCTCAGTCTGTCCTTGTCTTTAGTCAAGTTGCAGTTTTCACAATATCCATTGATCTTGTGATTCCAAGTCACATTGGCGACCCAGTTATTAATCGTCCCCAGAGTTTGGTAGTCATAGACTACATCCAATGGTACGATCATTGGATTGTCGTGTCGGCTATTATTCCAAGGAAGGCTTTTCCAGTCTATCTTGTCAGCGTGGAAGGCGCCTGTGATATTACTCTTAAATTCACTGATCATCGAATGAGAATACTGGATATCCATTCCTGAATATGATTTTGTGGGGCAATTGCCTAACTGTCCGGACTTCCTGTAGTTTCTTGCAATGATAAAGAATCATTTTGAGTGCTATGTCCATCAATTTGGGTGAACAGCCTATGCAATAACTTTTGTTGCTCTGGCTGTGCATTTGATTGATGGTAAGGAGTTCCTTCCATTTTGCTTCAAGGGCCTGTACTGAATATGTTCCCCATTTCATTAGGTGCCATCCATGAGGAGCTAGGTGAACCTCCATGTGATCCTTGAGTTTGACTGAACATAAATGATGATAGCCGAGATCATTTCGACAGCAAATAAAACCTTGTCGAAGGCAATCATGATTGATGACCATTTCATCTCTGATATGAAGCATCTTCTTCAGCTGTTGAATAGCAGGTATTTTTAACATGTCCTGCTGAAACGGATCCTCGATACGTGTCAAAACGTTTTGTATTTCCTTATCAAGGAAATCTGTAACGAACTTGATCAACTCGGGATCTTTTACTGTTGTAAGAAGCTGTGATATCATGTTGATATCAGGTACTGGTGCCTGACACAACTGTCTGATAATGTCGTCATTGTACTGACTATAATAGTTGTACATTGTCTTCTTTTCAGGTCCAATCACTCTTCGACTCATATCAAAGAGATCCTTTGGAGTGAAGTTGGTGTCATTAGATGCATACTTTTGTCTTCTTTTGAGCTCTGCTGCAAGTGGGTATTCTAACGATTGCACCCATGCTCGAGCTCTTGAATCTGGAGGAGTGATTTCTCCAGTACGTCTAGACATTTCATCTCTGTCCATAGACACTGGTCAAGGATTGGGTACGTCATGAAACTGTGGAAGTTCAGAATGGTGGCGCTTGTAAGTGTCAGGAAGATGATTATCATCATGCCTCGAACTAGACCATAGAACATTACTCTGTTCTGGCTGTAAAGCCATGCCATCTTTCTTCGCCATAGGAACGGGATTAATTTCATCAGAGTGAATATAGCGGCGAAAGGATTTTTCTTAGGTGGGAAGGGTACACAACATCTGGTATAGTGTTGTCAAGGATTTCTTTATCCTTGGGAAGATTTGGAGTCAGTTGAATAAGACCACGAATGTCGTCAACATCGCAGACATAAGTGTCCACAACAACTCCTTTACCCTTATTCTTGGAGGAAATAAGTTCCGGTCCCTTGCAAAAGGGATTTGATCTGTTCGGGTCGACAGGTGATGGGGGAGCAGTGGGAATGTCTTGAGAGGTATCTCAAAAGGGCTGCTGAGTTTCCTCAAACAGATGCGTTGCTCTTGCAACAGCCTCTTCCATTGTTATAGGATGTACATTTCTAAATGCACTTCTCCTAATCATTGGAGTTGTTGTAAAAGGTCTGGTCATGGAAGGTGACTGTATAGGTGATTCGTTTTCTGATTTAACAGATGTCAAACCAATTTCGACTACCGTTGGAGAGAAAGTAACAGAAGGTGAAGTTTCTTCCTTTTTAACAAGGAATTTAACTTCTTCTTCTTCCTTAAGTTCGAGCTTTATAGGTGAACGAAGCGGTGCTGGAGTTGTTGCACTTCTTGGTGGTGGGACCAGTAACGGTCTAGACTCTTTTGGTGAAGTGCTTGGGTCAGGATTTCTGACACTTAATTCCAGTAATGCTTCTGCGACTTCTTCATCATCATTATCTGAAGAACTATCTTCAGTATATATGTCTGTAGGGGAGTCGGACATAGGAATAATGATGTGTGGAGGTGGAGTTGGTCCAGAAAGACCGTCCATAGCTCTTTCATCTTTACCTGCTGATTCATCATTTTCAGCCACAAAGGCTGTATATGATCTTTCATTGGTATTAATCATGGAGCTTTGCACAGCGACTAAGGCTACATCCCCCATGGCATCAATTAAGACGCCATCAGCATCATCTATTTCTGCTTGTGTGGTCATAGCGGCACGCTTCGCCTTTTTTCTTCTTGGCAGCTGCCTTCTTTTTCTCCTTCTTTTTCTGATCATCAGTCTTAGCCCCTGCAGCAGCCGGAGCTGTTTGTGTATTAGGCTGTGTATGTGCCTGCTGATTAGAAGGCCCAGGTCTAGACTGATTTTGACCTTGATTCTGGGGTCTCAGCGTATAACGCTGTAACCCAGTAATCTTGGCTGGCATCGCTGTATGATTTTGCCTTCTAGCTTTATCATTCTGATGCTTATCAGTAAGATGTTTGATGGCAACATCCACCGTTTTGAATGTTCCTGCCATTTGGGCAGCATCAATCATATGTTTCCATTTGGGGGAAAGAGCAGAGGTCAATATGATGATCCTTTGCGGCTCTTCCAATTTATGACCAGCTTCATGTACACACTGCATCATACCTGCTTTTATAGCAAGTTGTTGTGGGAAATCTTTCCCATCTTGTTTATTATCAAGAATTTTATAGTTTGTCATTTCGTTATATAATGTATTGAGAGCTATAGCTGTTGGTGTACCGAATTGAGCCAATAAGGCTTTCCAAGTTTCGGCAGCAGTGTCTTTCATATATTTTTCATATCCATGTATAATATAATTAGACCGTTTGCCTGCATGTCATCTTCGGTCCATTTCTTGATTTCATCATCGTTGTTTGTAGCAGGTTTCTGCATTTGTATGCAGATTGTGTTGGCGGTGTTATAGACTGCTGGAACAGCAGCGGTAATGGTGGGAGAAGGCTTTTTATATTCGTCATTGACGATAAGCCACATTCCTTGGACCATAAAGTAGGCTTTCAAAGTAGAAGCCCATCTGAAATGGTTATCCAAACCCTTAAGGGTGGGGATGGTGGCAGCAATCTTGGTAACAGATGTGGAAGACATTTCAAATTTGATATTTGAAAGTTAAAAGTTTCTGTGGGTGAGGTTAGAATCATAGTGACGGTGGTGGTTAATCCAGCATGGAGATCGGGTGATGGATCTCGTGTGTCACAATTCATATGGGTGAATAGAATGAGTGGTGAATCATGTGGTGATTATCCATCAGTACATTTGGTCCATCGGGATCTTCTACATCATCCCAACTGGAACGTTAGTGGTCAAAGAATTCGTCTTTCCTTATCGCATAGGAGGTCTATTCCCTTGTTATTAGAACATTTCATTCGTCTCAATAGGAATGTATGTGACAAATAGTCCTCCTGACCGTGGTGCTACTGCATCTTTCACAGTCTGTCCTTGTTTCAACTATGGTCATCCTTTAGGGTTTTATCCCAGGCAGACTTTTCCATAAGTATTCACTTGGTAAAAGACCTCATTGGTCCAGGAGTATACAATTCCGTAGACAAATGGTTTCCAACCAATGGTCTGCACTCAATCAAACTCCTTCAGCACCAATGTGCCTTTCCTGACGGAGTTTAATTTCCAGTATGAAGCCCCGGAACCCAGCAAAGTGCAAACCAAATAGTCTGAAACTCTTTGGAGTTAACCGAATATGTCCATTTCAACGGCATGTCGACAGTAATCGACTTTAAAGGGGACTTAGGACCACTAAGGGGAATGTCCGTACTGACTACCTATGAACCAAAATGTCCGTGTTACACTACTGATGTAAAGGGCAGACGGAGCACAGAGGGTCCATATGTCCAAACATAGAGAATGAAGTCCCTATGCTTCTTCCCAAGCTGGCAGCTGCGTACGACTGCAGGGCCTGGCCTAGGGTATAAGAAAGGTATGCCCTACGTAGTGTACATTTGGATGGTTATATTATTAAGGTAGGCTGTCAGTTCAATGTCAGTGGAAGCTACTACTACCCAAGCATCGTAAGACCAGTTGATCACCAAATGACTGTACCAGTTCAAGCTATTCGGGGCCCATAACCTGATGAAAGTAACCACCATCCACCATAAGGTAGACTGCTTATACCCACAGCATGGTTGTTGTATGAATAGTGATACGCACTGGTAGGGCTGGTAAGCACTGGGTAAACATCTTACTTACTTGAATAAGGCTTGTGCTTGATAGGCTTGCATTAGCGAGGCTTATAGAGCAAAGTAACTAAGTACTCGGATTATCCCTAGTACAAATACACAGCTTATATACCAACTACGATGGTCTGTGCGTATATAACTCAGCCCACAGGGCTACTACATCAGTCAGCATTGACTGCGGACAGTAAGCAGATTCCCAGGGGGACATATGCTATTGGACGGAATAACCTAGGAGTATATGTAATCCTCTGTATCTTTCCTATTGGTTAATAGCGTGTATTCCAGTATAATGTTGGTGATCTTGTCAGACACGTGAGTGACACAGTGTCGTGACTGCGACACTTCCAACAGAATTTTAGATGATTGAATTTGCTGTAATGAATGCCACCAAAAATTAATACTCGATTTTGCGAGTACACTAAGAATTGAAGGTATTATAAGGGTATTTAGTAGGGGGGCCATTCTTGATGTGTGATCTGAAATCAGCCAGTGCTCCTTCCTTTTGCAAACAGCAATAATTCATTAGCACATGGTGTTTTGAATGTGCCGGCTCAGCCATTCTGTTTGCCGCATGTTGCAACTCCATCTTGCTCCAATGCCAATTCATTTGCTTATAACTCACCTAATACACACAAACATTTGGCTGTACACAAGGGGAACAGCCACACCAATGTCAGCTTAGGTGCAAGCAAGGGGGTACCAGACCGGCAATCCCATACCGCAGGTAGGGAGGGAGGGTCGGCTGCCAGGTCACTAAAAATTTTAGGTGACCCCATGATTTTTGAAGATTTTTGATGCATTTAGTGGGTCAAATAGATTCATTTGCATGCTGAATGCTTAAGGAGATCAATCTACATGCTCTTTGAGAGTGGCTGAAGCTATAGCAGACTATTTGTTGTGGTCATGTCCAAATAAGGCAAGTAGTCAAAAAATCATCTGAGTTGCTTCCAGCAGTCAAATCAGTCTTAATTCAGTGTATAACAATGCCACAGATGAGTCTATAACATATCTATTGAGGTGGGACCAAGGTGTGTACTATTTTTGGAAGTGACCATACCTTTAGGAAGGTAAAGTCATGTGGAGAGAGGGAGGGTTGCCATCCAAGGCCTTAAATCTTTATACAACCCCTGGTACTTCATTGATTTTTTGGTACCCCCTTGGGTGCAAGGTGTTAAAGTTTCAAATTTTCAAGGCTACACCCCAAGTTTTGTAACATTCTAACTTCTGTCCATAGAAATACATCTGCTTGTTCTGTACAAGGGGTAGCAGGCTGTGCTGGTCCAGAACCAGCCCTCGGTGTGTTTTAGCTTGTGTTTTGGTCAGCAAAATCAGTCAACAAGTGTTATTGTTTTCTTTACTGTTTTCCCTGCTGAAAACTTATTGTATTTGATTAGATTTTTCGCAGGTAAGACCGAAGCTAAGTCCTTTAGTATTGGCACTGATTTTACCTAGGTAAAACTGTGGTTAAAATTGTGCTATTTCCATTGTGTGAATACATATATTCAGCTCCATACACATTCAATTTGTCCTTACTCGCTGTCATCACAGTTTGACAGATTGATGCCCAAGCATCAAAGAGAACAATCTGTGGTGCAGAAGGCCATACTGAATGATGCAATTGAGGCTGAGACCCGTGGCTGTATGCTTCCAAGGGCACCAAAGCAAAGGCTACAAAGGTCGAAGAATTGTAGTCACCATTATGAGAAAGAAGCAGATGTGGCACTGACAAATGGAATATGATTGTGTTGATAAGTAGACTGGCGGTGGTCCAGTCCAGGTCAGGTCTGACCTATTTTTCTTGGACCCTGAACTGGACCTCGAGGGTCGGTCCACCTATTTGCTGTACCCGGACCTGGACCTGTAGGTTCAGGTCCTAGAGGGTCAGGTCCGGGTCCAGACCTGGGTGCACCAGGTTCAGGACCAGACTTGAGCAAGCTTTGAGCCCATATCAATAAAACACTAATTTGACCTTACCTTTCTCCTGAGAGGGTACAATACAGTAGAATACATCAATAGTATGAGTCTGAAATCAATTTTGAGGTGCAGCTCTCCCATTTCAGCATCTTGGCAGTGTATGTCATATAGATGTCACGCTTTTAGTTATGCAGCAACCTTACCTTATCCCTCTCTGAGTACATATAGCATAGAACAATGACTTGACTTAGTAGGTTTAACTTCCAACTGTAATAGATGACTCAAAATTTTGAAACTTACCAGCTTTTATTGCACCTTGCATGTCATGTAGTGGACCGGGTGCACCTGTGGTTTGGACCTGAGGGCCAGGTCCTCTCTTGTCCTGGACCTGAACCTCACCAACAGGGTCAGGTTCGGGTCTGACACAGCCACTGAACCCGGACGTCCGACCCTAGGTTCAGTAGGGTCAGAACCGGACCACGGCCAGTCTATTGATAAGTGCCAATAAGAAGATGGATAGACTAAATACTCAGGAGATCTATGTGTGTTCAGCCAAAGCCATTGAGTGAGAAGCACTTAAGAAACAGCAAATGGATCTATATTGCAATTACAATGACGGGTTTCTGCAGTAAAGCAAGTGTCCAACACTCATGATGGCATGAGAAAGAATCATCATATGCCTTAAACTCACAAAGAAGATGATCATGGTACTATTGTAAAGTCAGACAGAGATGGAATGGATCACAGGTCTGTGAATTTGTAACATTTGGTACACTGCTCTGACCTTGGATCAATTGAGTGCAAACAAACCACACATGTTAAGAATGTTAGATCTCTTGCTTTAAGTATAAGGAACTTGACAGGTCTGTAAGGAGATTGCATTCAGCATAAACATGATGTATGTAACACAAGTTAACAAACATAATGACCTCACAAGGATTCAAACAAAGTCAATATCAACCATACTGATCAATGGGTCATTGAGTCCAAACCTGAAACAAACCTTTGACTGAAAGACCCAGTCAACATAAGTTGATGAGAGTGTCTGACATTGAGAACTAGGCAAGAATGGTTGTTCAAACAAGACAGATATATAGACTGAGATAGAGACCCAAGTATTGAGAAAGTCCAACATGAATACAGACTGGACTCAAACATCAAGCCAGAATGAAGCTTGGGAAACACAGGTGTTATACAGCCTCAAATAATGGGACATGAGCTTGAACATAGATCAGTGAATCAAATTTTGCAGGCAACCATCTGGATCAATAGTCTGACATCTAGTCAAAGATTGATTGTTGCAGCAGAGGGATTGAGCTCAAACATATACACACAGACAGAACATGTGGAATGTTCAGATGATCAAGCATAGGATATACATACAGCTCCAGCATCAGCAGTTGGACAATAATCAAGCAGAATTGAGTGCAGATATTAAGTTTAGACTTGTTGAATTAAAACTAGACATTGAAGAGACTGAGACTGATGGCATGGACATTGAACTGAGAGGTAAAGGGGACTCAGATAGGTGCAGACACGAAATGAGACCAGATGATCATACATTGAATCGAGTTCCAATATGGTGAGACTCAGATAATAAACAGAAGCAAGATCAATTGTACATTGAACCAATTAAAATAGACATACATCACGAACTCAGACATTAAACTGAGAATCAGAATGGGATAAACAGACGTGGAGTCGAGTTTGGCCTTACAACATCATGAAACTTGGACATTGAATTGAGACTCTGGATAAAATAGGACATTAAACCAAGTTGGACATTGAATTTGCTGAGCTCAGACATCAACTAAACCGAGTTGCATATCAAATCACTGAGAACTGGACATTAAACCGACATAATAAAACTCGGACATCAAACTGAGGGTCAAGGATCGAATAAGTAATTCAGATTCAGCGATGCGGTCACAAACAACATGGCCAACATTGAGACAAAGCACTGCCCACAGTGGTGACGTGTAGGGCCATAAGCACAGTGGGGACAAGTAGGCACAACCACAGCAAATAGGTAAGAGAATAGGGTGGAAGGCTGATGAGATCGGAGTGCGCCTTCTCTCTCATAAGGTCGCGGCTTTCTCTGTTCCCTGAAAGAAGCACGAGCGGAGCGAGTCCTAACGAGATTCCAAACACATCCATTGTTTACATCTTGCGGATGGCTACACACACGAAGAGAGAGATGGGGACATTGAGCTCTACCGGTTTTTTTTTCGAATGTTCAGATATGATTAGCGCCTCTCACGTCATACTTCGGTCCGATGTTGCCGTTAGCCCTTGAACGTTTGAACGCTCGTTCCATACGGACACTAGAAATATAGGCACCGGAAACAGAAACAGAAACATGACTCGAGGTTCCACCGGTCTTCCCACTTCTCTCAGTCGGTCAGCTTGCATCAGCATCTCTGCACCGGAACGCTCGATTCATCAAAGCCATACTCTGACATCATAAAGTACGTGTTCCATCCTGACGTCACTTTGTCAAAACCTGATCGTCTCAATCAGTAATAGAAGGCTTTAATCATATAGCCGAATCCGTATATTCAGCTCCATACGTATGTAGGTGCCTGCCGGACAAAATTCATATCATTTCATGCCCAGATCTCAGGATTTCACAACTAAATTTCAAGGCATGATTTCAAGGCACGATTTCAATGCTTGATTTCAAGGTGTGATTTCAAGGCTTGATTTCAAGGTGTGATTTCAAGGTGTGATTTCAAGGTACGATTTCAAGACTCAATTTCAAGGTGTGATTTCAAGGCACAATTTCAAGGTGTGATTTCAAGGCACAATTTCAAGACTCAATTTCAAGGTGTGATTTCAAGGCATGATTTCAAGGTGTAATATGAAATACAATTCATTTTCAACTGATTCACACCCTACTAGCAAAACACGTCACAACTTGTGAGTAACTGGCAGACACAATACATACACTATGGATTCTTAACGTTCAAACATTCTATCTTTACTAAGCATGACAAAGCACCATAACACATGGAACATTATTCGAAACATAACTGTAGAGACAGCAAAGAGCAAAAGACATTACCGAGCATTGAAGGAATTAGTGGGACCCTGAAAGAGACTTCCGATCTCTTCATCCCAGCGGGACAGCTCAGTAATTTCTTCAGGGAAGGGAGCGTTCACGATCTCCAGGACATAATCTGTCAAAAGAACATCAACCATGCACATGCAGGTTGCCACTTTTACCAAGTGATCAGAGGTAGTGACGCGCTTAAACTTGACCTGCAACAGTGTTAGGCATTGTGCTCATAGGAGCATATAATAAACGAACCAATATCTTGCAACCTGGAGCTGTAGGTAAGAACCTTGAGCTCGTCGTAGTATGGAGAAACTCTAATGCTCGAGTTGTACCTGTTCCTCCCTGTAAGTATCTCCCCAGCCAACTTAGCCATCAAGATGCTGCCACCCGTTGCTCCGGACTGTGAAGCTCAATCAAGCTGTACCGCACCAGGTTGGCCACGTCCTCCCATTGCCTGACCTGACGATGACCCCATAATTGCAAGAGAATACCTTTCGTTTTCTCAGCTTGAACAGGTGCGGCGTCATCTGGCATATAAAGAGTGCGCTGGAAACTGAATTTGAAGCGTGTCGTAGCTGGTAACAGCTCAAGGTGGAAGCCCTCGTGTAGCGCTCTTATAAGAGGATGAGAGAGGCTAACCTCGTCATGTAGCGGTCCTAAGCAGATTGATCTGAGAAACTTCTGGTTGAGGATAAGTCAATTAGCAGGAGTCATTGAGCGGATGCGTCCCAGGTCAGGCTGGACAGAGATCAAAAGACACCATGTAGAGAAGAATCAGGCTCACCGCACGATTAACGAGAGAATTGAAGAGCAAAACCGATTCATTGGTAAGACATAACTGCGAGTTGCCCGTGTTCAACTCGAGCCAATTATTATATAATTCCATGACATCAGGAAGAACAACAGTCAGAAACATGTCGTCCTCCACAAAAGCTTCTGTCTGTCCTGTGAGGAGGTACACCATAAGAATAGGGTGAAACTGGATCACGTCCATTCCCCAAAAGAGGGCCAGGCGAAGGAAAAACCCAATCCCGCACCACTCTTCAATGTCGGACTCGGACATTAAGTCGCCAATTTCCAGGAGCGGAAAGGAAGTCTCCCCAATCTTCAAAAAACACTCCTCATTGTTAAAGAGCTTCTGCGAAACATGTTGAAATACTTCCTGCCATACTCCTCTGCCAGTGCCAACCCCACTATCATAGATAAGTAATAAACAACAACTGCTCAAGAAGAACACAAACATGAGGCAACATCTTCCCAATTTTCCATGCATTATGTTTTCGAGGGTTAAACTGAATTTAGAAAGACCATCAGGAGGAGTCCGCGTAAACGGTTTGTTTGAAGCACATGCAACGCAAAAGGCAATGAGGTGGTCCACGACCAAGGAGACCATATCAGCCTGGACAATAGTAACCAGCTGAGAGCTGCTGAGGTTAACGGTCTGTAATGCTTCTAGTCTCTCTTGCCAGGCCTTTAACCCAGGTCGATAAGTGATGCTCTCTTCTTGTGAAAAGAGAGAGCGGAGATCTGCAAATTCAATGGGCACAGGTGAGACATGTGCGACAGAAGAAGCTGTGGTGGACAAAGAAGCTGTGGTGGACAAAGAAGCTGTGGTGGACAAAGAAGCTGTGGTGGATAAAGAAGCTATGGTGGATGAAGAAGCTGTGATGGACAAAGAAGCTGTGGTGGAAGAAGAAGCTGCTGTGGACGAAGAAGCTGCTGTGGACGAGGAAGTGGATGAAGAAGCTGCAGAAGTACCAGAGGAAGAAGGCCGAGTACCAGAGGAGTGTATTGTTGTAGACAACAGAGAAGGCGAGAAAAGAAGACCAGTTCGCAAAGCTCTTTCTGTTTCTGCCGACAATGGAGGCAGAGGAGGAAGCACAAAATCTGGGGACTGGTTGTCTGTCTGCGTCGAGTGCAGAGGCTCACTATCTGGCAAAAGAAGATCTGCAACCTCGGGAAGGTCATCATTTGTTGACGACGACAACAGTGACAGTGAAAAAAGTGGCATAGATGAGCCAGCCCGATTAGCTACCGAGGATGATGAATTCGACAATGTCAATGTAACAGCATGTCGTGCAGATCTGACTGTCACCTGTCACTATAAGACATGCATGAGTATTCTTCAGGAAAAAGAGGGTTCATACCGGACAAACTGGATAGCAATTGTTTGAACGCCGCCGCTCAGTTGACGATGATGTATAGTATTTATTATATAATACTGATGCGAGACATCCATGTCCCGACTGACCATCCAACGGACACAGTAAAACATTCTTCTTTGGTTCTAGAAAAATATCAGTGTCAGGTCTTGGAACATGAAAAAGGAAGATGTACTTACGGATGAAACAAATCAGGACTCGTTTGTTATCCTCGAAAGAACCCTGCTTTTCAGGTGTGTTTCGTAGCCTGGTGTCCCATTTGATGAGTTCGTGGATAGTCACCTCGCGGTCTTCATGCCCAATCACGTTCCATCTTGCTGTAAGATGAGGGGATGATGCTTTCATAGAAATACTCATCCAAGCGAATGGCCAGTGATCATCAACATCCATAGCATCAGATGCATCAGTCAGGACAGAACCCTCATCATCGCTTTCTGATCCACTATAGTTCGAGTCTTCATCTTCAGACAAGCGAGTTTGACTGCCATTTGGATACCCTTGCGTCGCATAAACTGGAAGATGGGGTCCTAGATCAAGGAAATCAAGGGTGCAGAAAGTGTGGCGGTAACAGGAATCGTGACCAGGAGTCCCAACCTGTCCACCTTCTTCAGGAAGGGCTTGAGTTTACTTGAATGGACACACCGCAGGTCCTTAAATTCTGTCGA